>JAECXW010000879.1:0-304600 GCA_018153365.1 Drosophila fuyamai | reverse complement strand
AATTTTAAATTTTTTGAATTTTGTGATTGAAATCTGAAATTTTTCTGATTTTTGAAATTTTAGCTTGAAATTTTTTTGAATTCTTTTGAAATTTTTGAAATTTTTTTAAATTTTAGAAGTTACTGGATTTTTGAGAATTTTTGAAATTTTTTTGAAATTTTAGAATTCCACAAGAAATTTTATTTTTTTATTTTGAAATTTTAAAATTTTGAAATTTTGATTTTTGATTTTTGAAATTTTGGATTTTGAAATTCCCAATTTTGAAATTTTGAGAATTTACAAATTTTGGGGGTACAGGTAGTAATTTTTAAATTTATTGAAATTTTGGGGTATTGAGTGCAATTTAATGGAGATTACTGAGGTACACAAGGGAATTTTTTGAAATTTTGGAAATTCTCGAAAATTTTTGAGAATTTTTGAGAGCCTTTAAAATTTTGAAATATTTTGGAAATAAATGATATTTTTGAGAGTACAGAGTGCAAGTACTTTTTGAAATATTGAAATATTGAAAATTTTTAAAAGCTTTTTTTAAATTTTTTAAATTTACATTTTTTTAATTTTTTAAAATTTTTGAAATTTTTGAAATTTTAAAAAATTTTTGAGAATTTTTGTAAATTTATTGAGAGAATTTTTAATAAAATGTGTGAAAATTGTGAAGTTTTATTGTGAAATTTATTTGAAATTTTGATGCACGATTACGAAATTTTGAAATTTTTGAGCACTGAAATTTTACAAATTTTTTTGAAATTTGATTTTGGTGCCAGAATTTTTTTTGAAATTTTGAAATTTACGAAAAATTTTGGAAATTTTTGAAATTTTTGAAAAATTACAAATTTTTGAAATTTTAAGGAATTTACAAATTTTGAAATTTTTGAAATTTTTTTGAAATTTTTGAAATTTTGAAATTTTGAAATTTTTGAAATTTTTTTGAAAAATTTTGAAATTTTAACGAAATTTTGAAATTTTTTAAAATTTTTATTTTGAAATTTTTTTGAAATTTTTGAAATTTTTTTGAAAATTTTAGTACGAAATTTTGAAATTTTAAATTTTTGAAATTTTATTGAAATTTTGAGGAAATTTTATTTGAAAAATTTTTGAAATTTTAAAAATTTTGAATTTTTTGAAATTTTGAAATTTTGAAATTTTTAAAATTTTAAAATTTTGAAGTGTGAAATTTTGAAATTTTGGAAATTTTGGAAAATTTTGGAATTTTGAAATTTTGAAATTTTGAAATTTTTGAAAATTTTGAAATTTTAATTTTGAAATTTTGAAATTTTTGAAATTTTTTTGAAAATTTTTGAAATTTTGAAAATTTTTTAAAATTTTTGAAATTTTGAAATTTTGAAATTTTTGAAATTATTGAAATTTTTTGAAATTTTGGAAATTTTGGATTTTTGAAATTTTGAAATTTTTGAAATTTTGAGGTACTGAGGTACGAAATTTTTTTGAAATTTTGAAATTTTTTGAAAATTTTTTGAAATTTTTTTTAAAATTTTTTTTAAAATTTTTTTGAAATTTTGAAATTTTGAACTTGTAAAATTTTTAATTTTGTGAAATTTTGAAATTTATTGAAATTTGATGAAATTTTGAAAATTTTGAAATTTTTGAAATTTTTTAATTTTTGAAATTTTTGAAATTTGTGAATTTTGAAATTTTTGAAATTTTTTTGAAATTTTTGAAATTTTTGAAATTTTTTAAAAAGATTTTGAAATTTTTGAAATTTTGAAATTTTGAAATTTTTTGAAATTTTTGAAATTTTTTTGAAATTTTGAAATTTTAGGGAATTTACTGAAATTTTTTAAAATTTTTAGTACTGAGTGCAGGTATTTTGAAATTACTGGGAAATTTTGAAATTTTAATTTTGAAATTTTATTGAGATTTTGATTGCACAGTCACAAATTTTGAAAATTTTTTTGAAAAATTTTGAAATTTTTTGAAATTTTTGAAATTTTTTTTAATTACTAAAATTTTTGAAATTTTGAAATTTTTTTAAAATTTTTTTGAAATTTTGAAATTTTGGAGATTTTAGGAGATTTACTTTAAGATTTTTGAAATTTTTATTTTTAAATTTTTTTGAAATTTTGAAGTTACAGGAAATTTTTGAAATTTTGAAATTTTTGAAATTTTGAAATTTTTGAAATTTTGAAATTTTTAAAATTTTTTAAATTTTTTTAAAATTTTTTAAAATTTTTGAAATTTTGAAATTTTTTTGAAATTTTGAAATTTTGAAATTTTTTGAAATTTTTTTGAAATTTTTGAAATTTTTTTGAAATTTTGAAGGTACACTTGAGAGTGTTTTGAGGAATTTTTTTGAAATTTTTTGAAATTTTTTTGAAATTTTTTTGAAATTTTTTTGAAAATTTTTTGAAATTTTGTGAAATTTGAAGATTGAAATTTTTTAAAATTTTTTTTAAAATTTTTGAAATTTTTTTGAAATTTTGGAGAACTTGTGGAATTTTTGAAATTTTTGGAATTTTTGAAATTTTGTGAAATTTTTGAAATTTTTTTGAAATTTTTGAGATTATAATTTTAACAAGTTTTAGAAGTACTTGAGTTTTTGAAAATTTAAATTTTAAAATTTTAAAATTTTGAAATTTTAATTGCTGAAACTTAATAAAAATTTTTTTGAAGGGCTTTGAGACATAATTTATAAAGTGTAATTTTTGAAATTTTTATTTTGAAATTTTTTTTATTTTGAAATTTTGAAATTTTTTGAAAATTTTTGGGGCCTTGAAATTTGTTTGAGAATTTTTGTGAAATTTTGAAATTTGTGAAATTTACATAGTTCTTGAAATTTTTGCAGAATTTTCAATTTTTAGGGGCTTGGAAATTTAAAAATTGAAATTGAAGTACATAAAATTTTGAAATATTTGAAATAAATGTTTTGAAATTTTGAGGTACTGAGGGAAATTTTTAGTATTTACAAATGTTGGTGCCAAACTTTGATTTTTGGAGATTTTTTAAAATTTTAAAATTTTGAAATTTTTGAAATTTTGAGGAATTTTGAAATTTTAGAATTTTGAAGTTTTTGTGATTTATTGAGTTGCTGATGTGTGAGTTTACTATTGTGGGGATTTATTGAAATTTGTGGAGTTATTGAAATTTGTGAGGTATGAGGTACAAAGGTGCAAATTTTTGGGGCCACTGGTGAAATTTATTTGAAAGTTGCATTTGCATTACAAATTTTTTAGTGCTGATTGCCAAACCTCTGAAATCCTTCCACTGAAATTTTTCAAAATTTTTGAAGTTTTACTGTTCCTGCAATTTTAGAGTTTTGAGGAATTTTTGAGACCTTTGTTTTGATTACATGAATTGATTTTGAATACAATTACCTGAATTACGAAATTGAATTACGGACCACTGAAATTTTTTGAATTTGAATTTTGTTTTTTTTTGAGAATTTTTTTGAAATTTTTGAAATTTTGAAATTTTGAAATTTTGAAATTTTTTTGATTTTTGAAATTTTTTTAATTTTGATTTTTAATTTTGAAATTTTGAAATTTTTTTGAAATTTTGAAATTTTGAAGTTTTGAGAGTTACTGAAATTTTTGAGATTTTTGAGGAATTTTTGAGTTTTAAATTTTGAAATTTTAAAATTTTGAGGAATTTTAGAATTTTTGAGAATTTTTGAAAATTTTGAAATTTTGAGTGCAATTACTTTTGAAGTTACCAGTGCTGAAATTTTTGAGTACAGTACGAGAATTTTGAGTACTGGAAAATTTTTTTTAAATTTTTGAAATTTTGAGGTGCAAATTTTTTTGAAATTTTAAATTTTAAAATTACAGAACCTTAAATTTTGAAATTTTGAAAATTTTTGAAATTTTGAGAAATTTTTGAGATTTTTTGAGAATTTTTTTGAAATTTTGAAATTTTGAAGGTCTTAGGAGTACTTTGGGGAATACTGAGACACTGAGAAATTTTGCAGAGGGTGTGAGACACTGGGAAACCACTGAGACACAGAGACCACAGAACACGAGATACTGAGTTTTGAGGCCACCCAGAAGGAGAAGCCACTAAGGCCACCGTTTCCACAAAGCCACTGAACCACACAGGCCACACAGAATTTTTGAACCCTTTGAAGGCCCTTTACAAATTTTTTAAATTTTTTTTAGAGTTTTGAGTGCACTGAGAGACACTGAGTGTGCACTGAGGCACTGGGAGCCACTGAATTTTTGAAAATTTTTTTGAAATTTTTTTTGAAATTTTTTTGAAATTTTGAAAAATTTTGAAATTTTGCGAATTTACTGAAATTTTTTTGAAATTTTTTTAATTTTGAAATTTTAAAATTTTTAGTACAAATTTTAAAATTTTGAAATTTTGAAATTTTTTTTTTAACTTTTGAAATTTTTTGAAGAATTTTTTGAAATTTTTGAAATTTTTTTGAAATTTTGAAATTTTTGATTTTTAGAATTTTGAAATTTGCTTGAGGAATTTTTGCAAATTACATGAGGGTGAAATTTTTTTTAAATTTTTTTGAAATTTTTTTGAAAATTTTTTTTAAAATTTTAAAGTACAAAATTTTGAAATTTTTTTGAAATTTTTTTGAAATTTTTTTGAAATTTTTGTTGAAATTTTTGAAATTATTGAAAATTTTTAAAATTTTTGAAATTTTGAAATTTTTTGAAATTTTTTGAATATTTTGAAAATTTTGAAATTTTTGAAATTTTTAAAATTTTTGAAATTTTTGAAATTTTTAAAATTTTTTGAAATTTTTTGAAATTTTTGAAATTTTCTTTGAAATTTTTGAAATTTTTGAAATTTTTGAAATTTTGAAATTTTGAAATTTTGAAATTTTGAAATTTTGAAATTTTGAAACTTTGAAATTTGAAATTTTGAAATTTTGAAATTTTTGAAATTTGAAATTTTTGAAATTTTTGAAATTTTTGAAATTTTGAAATTTTTGAAATTTTGAAATTTCTTTGAAATTTTTGAAATTTTGAAATTTTTGAAATTTTGAAATTTCCTTTGAAATTTTGAAATTTTGAAATTTTTGAAATTTTGAAATTTTTGAAATTTTAGAAATTTTTGAAATTTTTGAAATTTTGAAATTTTGAAATTTTTGAAATTTTTAGAAATTTTTGAAATTTTGAAATTTTGAAATTTTTGAAATTTTTGAAATTTTGAAATTTTTGAAATTTTTGAAATTTTTGAAATTTTTGAAATTTTTGAAATTTTTGGAAATTTTTGAAATTTTGAAATTTTTGAAATTTTTTGAAATTTTGAAATTTTTGAAATTTTTGAAATTTTTGAAATTTTTGAAATTTTTGAAATTTGAAATTCTTGAAATTTTTAAAATTTTTGAAATTTTTGAAATTTTTGAAATTTTTGAAATTTTTGAAATTTTTGAAATTTTTGAAATTTTGAAATTTTGAAATTTTTTGAAATTTTTGAAATTTTTGAAATTTTGAAATTTTGAAATTTTTGAAATTTTGAAATTTTTTGAAATTTTGAAATTTCGAAATTTTGAAATTTTTTTGAAAATTTTTGAAATTTTTTGAAATTTTTGAAATTTTGAAATTTTTGAAATTTTTGATTTTGAAATTTTTGAAATTTTGAAATTTTTGAAATTTTTTTTTGAAAATTTTTTTGGAAATTTTTGAAATTTTTGAAATTTTGAAATTTTGAAATTTTTGAAATTTTTGAAATTTTTTTGAAATTTTTGAAATTTTGAAATTTTTGAAATTTTGAAATTTTTGAAATTTTTGAAATTTTTGAAATTTTTGAAATTTTTGAAATTTTTGAAATTTTGAAATTTTTGAAATTTTTGAAATTTTTTGAAATTTTGAAATTTTGAAATTTTCGAGTTGAAATTTTTGAAATTTTTGAAATTTTGAAATTTTAAAATTTTTGAAATTTTAAAATTTTGAAATTTTTGAAATTTTTGAAATCTTTGAAATTTTTGAAATTTTTGAAATTTTGAAATTTTTGAAATTCTTTGAAATTTTTGAAATTTTTTTGAAATTTTTGAAATTTTTGAAATTTTGAAATTTTTGAAATTTTTGAAATTTTAGAAATTTTGAAATTTTGAAATTTTTGAAATTTTTGAAATTTTTGAAATTTTGAAATTTTTGAAATTTTGGAAATTTTTGAAATTTTGAAATTTTGAAATTTTTGAAATTTTTTGAAATTTTGAAATTTTTGAAATTTTTGAAATTTTTAAAATTTTGAAATTTTGAAATTTTGAAATTTTTTGAAATTTTTTGAAATTTTGAAAATTTTGAAATTTTTGAAATTTTTGAAATTTTGAAATTTTTGAAATTTTTTTTGAAATTTTTAGAAATTTTTGAAATTTTTAAAATTTTTTTGAAATTTTTGAAATTTTTGAAATTTTGAAATTTTTGAAATTTTTGAAATTTTTGAAATTTTTGAAATTTTTGAAATTTTTGAAATTTTTGAAATTTTGAAATTTTTGAAATTTTTGAAATTTTTGAAATTTTTGAAATTTTTGAAATTTTTTGAAATTTTGAAATTTCGAAATTTTTGAAATTTTGAAATTTTTGAAATTTTTGAAACTTTTTGAAATTTTTTGAAATTTTTGAAATTTTGAAATTTTTGAAATTTTTGAAATTTTCGAAATTTTGAAATTTTGAAATTTTTGAAATTTTGAAATTTTGAAATTTTTGAAATTTTTGAAATTTTTGAAATTTTTGAAATTTTTGAAATTTTGAAATTTTTGAAATTTTGAAATTTTTGAAATTTTTGAAATTTTGAAATTTTTGAAATTTTGAAATTTTTGAAATTTTTTTGAAATTTTTGAAATTTTTGAAATTTTTGAAATTTAAATTTTTGAAATTTTTGGAAATTTTGAAATTTTTGAAATTTTTGAAATTTTGAAATTTTTGAAATTTTGAAATTTTTGAAATTTTTGAAATTTTGAAATTTTTGAAATTTTTGAAATTTTTGAAATTATTTAAATTTTGAAATTTTTGAAATTTTTGAAATTTTTGAAATTTTTTGAAATTTTTGAAATTTTTGAAATTTTGAAAATTTTGAAATTTTTGAAATTTTTGAAATTTTTGAAATTTTGAAATTTTTGAAATTTTGAAATTTTTGAAATTTTTGAATTTTTGAAATTTTTGAAATTTTTGAAATTTTTTGAAATTTTGAAATTTTTGAAATTTTTGAAATTTTTGAAATTTTTGAAATTTTTGAAATTTTGAAATTTTTGAAATTTTTGAAATTTTGAAATTCTTTGAAATTTTTGAAATTTTTGAAATTTTGAAATTTTTGAAATTTTTGAAATTTTTGAAATTTTTGAAATTTTGAAATTTTTGAAATTTTGAAATTTTTTGAAATTTTTGAAATTTTTGAAATTTTTGAAATTTTTGAAATTTTGAAATTTTTGAAATTTTGAAATTTTGAAATTTTGAAATTTTTTTGAAATTTTGAAATTTTTGAAATTTTTGAAATTTTTGAAATTTTGAAATTTTTAGAAATTTTTTCGAAAATTTTTGAAATTTTTGAAATTTTGAAATTTTTGAAATTTTTGAAATTTTTGAAATTTTGAAATTTTTTTTGAAATTTTTGAAATTTTGAAATTTCTTGAAATTTTTGAAATTTTTGAAATTTTTGAAATTTTTGAAATTTTTTGAAATTTTGAAATTTTTGAAATTTTGAAATTTCTTGAAATTTTTGAAATTTTGAAATTTTTGAAATTTTTTTGAAATTTTTGAAATTTTTGAAATTTTTGAAATTTTTGAAATTTTTGAAATTTTTGAAATTTTTGAAATTTTTGAAATTTTTGAAATTTTTAAAATTTTTGAAATTTTTGAAATTTTTGAAATTTTGAAAATTTTGAAATTTTCTGAAATTTTTGAAATTTTTGAAATTTTTGAAATTTTTGAAATTTTTGAAATTTTTGAAACTTTTTGAAATTTTTGAAATTTTTGAAATTTTGAAATTTTTGAAATTTTTGAAATTTTTGAAATTTTTGAAATTTTTTTGAAATTTTTGAAATTTTTGAAATTTTGAAATTTTTGAAATTTTTTGAAATTTTTGAAATTTTTGAAATTTTTGAAATTTTTGAAATTTTGAAATTTTTGAAATTTTTGAAATTTTTGAAATTTTGAAATTTTTGAAATTTTTGAAATTTTGAAATTTTTGAAATTTTTGAAATTTTGAAATTTTTGAAATTTTGAAATTTTGAAATTTTTGAAATTTTTGAAATTTTTGAAATTTTTGAAATTTTTGAAATTTTTGAAATTTTTGAAATTTTTGAAATTTTTGAAATTTTTGAAATTTTGAAATTCTTTGAAATTTCTTCTTGAAATTTTTGAAATTTTTTGAAATTTTTGAAATTTTTGAAATTTTTGAAATTTTTGAAAATTTTGAAATTTTGAAATTTTTGAAATTTTTGAAATTTCTGAAATTTTTGAAATTTTGAAATTTTGAAATTTTTGAAATTTTTGAAATTTTTGAAATTTTTGAAATTTTTTGAAATTTTAAAGAAATTTTTGAAATTTTTGAAATTTTTTGGAAATTTTTGAAATTTTTGAAATTTTTGAAATTTTTGAAATTTTTGAAATTTTGAAATTTTGAAATTTTTGAAATTTTGAAATTTTTGAAATTTTGAAATTTTTGAAATTTTTGAAATTTTTGAAATTTTTGAAATTTTGAAATTTTTGAAATTTTGAAATTTTTGAAATTTTTGAAATTTTGAAATTTTTGAAATTTTTGAAATTTTGAAATTTTTGAAATTTTGAAATTTTTGAAATTTTTGAAATTTTATATTCTTGAAATTTTTGAAATTTTTGAAATTTTGAAATTTTTTTGAAATTTTGAAATTTTTATATTTTGAAATTTTCGAAATTTTGAAATTTTTGAAATTTTTGAAATTTTTGAAATTTTTGAAATTTTGAAATTTTGAAATTTGAGCTTTGAAATTTTGAAATTTATATTTTTGAAATTTTGAAATATTAAAATTTTTAAAATTTTTAAAATTTCTTGAAATTTTTGAAATTTTTTGAAATTTTGAAATTTTTAAAATTCTGAAATTTTTGAAATTTTTGAAATTTTGAAATTTTTTGAAATTTTGAAATTTTTGAAATTTTGAAATTTTGAAATTTTGAAATTTTGAAATTTCAGAAATTTTTTGAAATTTTGAAATTTCTGAAATTTTTGAAATTTTTAAAATTTTTAAAATTTTTGAAATTTTTGAAATTTTGAAATTTTAAAATTTTTGAAATTTTTGAAATTTTGAAATTTTTTGAAATTTTTAAAATTTTGAAATTTTTGAAATTTTTGAAATTTTTGAAATTTTTGAAATTTTAAATATTTTGAAATAATTTTAAAATTTTGAAATATTTGAAATTTTTGAAATTTTCAAATTTTGAAATTTTGAAATTTTTGAAATTTTTGAAATTTTTAAAATTTTTGAAATTTTTAAAATTTTAAAATTTTTGAAATTTTGAAATATTTGAAAATTTTAAAATTTCAAAAATTTCTTGAAATTTTTGAAATTTTTAAAATTTTAAAATTTTTAAAATTTTAGAAATTTTTAAAATTTTTGAAATTTTTAAAATTTTCAAAATTTTAAAATTTTTGAAATTTTCAAAATTTTTAAAATTTATAAAATTTTTTGAAATTTTTGAAAATTTCAAAATTTCAAAATTTTTGAAAATTTTAAAATTTTGAAATTTTTAAAATTTTGAAATTTTGAAATTTTCAAAATTTAAAAATAAATTTCAAAATTTTGAAATATTTCAAATTTTGAAATTTTTTAAAATTTTGAAATTTTGAAATTTCAAAAATTTCTAAATTTCAAAATTTTTAAAATTTCAAAATTTTCGAAAATTTTAAAATTTTGAAATTTTCAAAATTTTTAAAATTTTGAAATATTTCGAAATTTTAAAAATTTTTTGAAATTTTTAAAATTTTTGAAATTTTTAAATTTTTGAAATTTTGAAAATTTCAAAAATTTTAAAATTTCAAAAATTTTGAAATTTTTAAAATTTTTCAAAATTTTGAAATATTTGAAAATTTCAAAATTTTCAAAAATTTCAAAATTTTAAATTTCAAAAATTTCAAAATTTCAAAATTTTAAAAATTTTTGAAATTTTAGAAATTTCAAAAATTTCATTTCAAAAATTTTAAAAATTTTTGAAATTTCAAAATTTTTAAAATTTTTGAAAATTTTAAAAATTTAAAATTTTTGAAATTTTTGAAAATTTCAAATTTTAAAATTTCAAAATTTTCAAAATTTTCAAAATTTGAAAATTTCTGAAATTATTTCAAATTTTTAAAATTTTTAAAATTTTCAAAATTTTAAAATTTTAAAAATTTTAAAATTTTAAAATTTTTAAATTTTTTAAATTTCAAAAATTTTAAAATTTCAAAATTTTGAAAAATTTCAAATTTTCAAAATTTTCAAAATTTCAAAAATTTCAAATTAATTTTTAAATTTTAAAATTTCAAAATTTCAAAATTTTAAAAATTTCAAAATTTTTAAATTTCAAAAATTTTTAAAATTTTAAAATTTCAAAAATTTCAAAATTTCAAAATTTATTAAATTTTCAAAATTTGTAAAATTTCAAAATTTTCAAAAATTTCAAATTTTTAAAATTTCAAAAATTTCAAAAATTTCTAAAATTTCAAAATTTTTTAAAATTTCAAAATTTCAAAAAATTCAAATTTTTCAAAATTTTAAAAATTTCAAAATTTTTGAAATTTTAAAAATTTTTTGAAATTTTTCAAAAATTTCAAAATTTTCAAAATTTTAAAATTTCAAAATTTCAAAATTTCAAAATTTCAAAAATTTCAAAATTTTAAAATTTTCAAAATTTCAAAATTTCAAAAATTTCAAAAATTTCAAAAATTTCAAAATTTTACAAAATTTCAAAATTTCAAAAATTTCAAAATTTTAAAAATTTCAAAAATTTCAAAAATTTCAAAATTTCAAAATTTTTAAATTTTTTCAAAAATTTCAAAATTTTAGAAATTTTTAAAATTTTAAAAATTTCAAAATTTCAAAATTTCAAAAATTTTAAAATTTCACAAATTTTATAAATTTCAAAAATTTTAAAATTTCAAAATTTTAAAATTTTAAAAATTTCAAAATTTTTAAAAATTTCAAAATTTCAAAAATTTTAAAATTTCAAAATTTCAAAATTTCAAAAATTTAAAAATTTCAAAATTTTAAAAATTTCAAAATTTTAAAAATTTCAAAATTTAAAAATTTCAAAAATTTCAAAAATTTTAAAATTTCAAAAATTTCAAAAAATTTCAAAATTTCAAAATTTCAAAATTTCAAAAAATTCAAAAATTTCAAAAATTTCAAAAATTTTTAAAATTTCAAAAATTTTAAAAATTTCAAAATTTTTCAAATTTTCAAATTTCAAAAATTTCAAAAATTTTAAAATTTCAAAATTTCAAAATTTTAAAATTTTTCAAAATTTTGAAAATTTCAAAATTTCAAAAATTTCAAAATTTCAAAATTTCAAAATTTTTAAAAATTTCAAAATTTCAAAATTTCAAAAATTTCAAAATTTTAAAATTTCAAAAATTTCAAAATTTCAAAATTTCAAAATTTCAAAAATTTCAAAAATTTCAAAAATTTCAAAAATTTAAAAATTTCAAAAATTTCAAAATTTCAAAATTTCAAAATTTCAAAATTTCAAAATTTCAAAAATTTCAAAATTTCAAAATTTCAAAAATTTTAAAATTTCAAAATTTCAAAATTTCAAAATTTTTCAAAATTTCAAAATTTCAAAAATTTCAAAAATTTCAAAAATTTCAAAAATTTCAAAATTTCAAAAATTTCAAAATTTCAAAATTTTCAAAATTCAAAATTTTTTCAAAAATTTCAAAAATTTCAAAAATTTCAAAAAATTTCAAAAATTTCAAAATTTTCAAAAATTTTAAAAATTTTTCAAAATTTCAAAATTTTAAAAATTTCAAAATTTCAAAATTTTCAAAATTTTTAAAAAATTTTTCAAAATTTCAAAATTTTGAAAATTTCAAAATTTCAAAAATTTCAAAATTTCAAAAAATTTTAAAAATTTCAAAAATTTCAAAATTTCAAAATTTTCAAAAATTTCAAAAATTTCAAAAATTTCAAAAATTTCAAAATTTCAAAATTTCAAAATTTCAAAATTTCAAAATTTCAAAATTTCAAAAATTTCAAAAATTTCAAAATTTCAAAAATTTCAAAATTTTCAAAATTTCAAAATTTCAAAAATTTCAAAAATTTCAAAAATTTCAAAATTTCAAAATTTCAAAAATTTCAAAAATTTCAAAAATTTCAAAATTTCAAAATTTCAAAATTTCAAAAATTTCAAAAATTTCAAAATTTTCAAAATTTTAAAAATTTCAAAATTTCAAAATTTTCAAAATTTCAAAATTTCAAAATTTCAAAAATTTCAAAAATTTCAAAATTTCAAAAATTTCAAAATTTCAAAATTTCAAAATTTCAAAATTTCAAAAATTTCAAAAATTTCAAAATTTCAAAAATTTCAAAAATTTCAAAATTTCAAAAATTTCAAAGTTTCAAAATTTCAAAAAAATTTCAAAAATTTCAAAATTTCAAAATTTCAAAAAATTTCAAAAATTTCAAAATTTTTCAAAATTTCAAAATTTCAAAAATTTCAAAATTTCAAAAATTTCAAAATTTCAAAATTTCAAAATTTCAAAAATTTCAAAATTTTCAAAAATTTCAAAAATTTTATTTCAAAATTTTTTTGAAATTTTCAAAAATTTCAAAAAATTTTTAAAATTTCAAAATTCCAAAATTCAAATTTTAAAATTTTTAAAATTTTTGAAATTTTCAAAAATTTTGAAAATTTTGAAAATTTTGAAAATTTTGAAATTTTTTCAAATTTTTGAAAATTTGAAATTTTGAAATTTTGAAATTTTGAAATTTTTTGAAATTTTTGAAAATTTGAAATTTTTCAAAAATTTCAAAATTTTGAAAAATTTTTGAAATTTCAAAAATTTTTGAAATTTCATAAATTTTAAAAATTTTTGAAATTTTTAAAAATTTAAAATTTTTGAAATTTTGAAATTTTAAAATTTTTGAAATTTTTGAAATTTCAAATTTTGAAATTTTTGAAATTTTTAAAATTTTGAAATTTTCAAATTTTGAAATTTCAAAATTTTGAAATTTTTGAAATTTTTGAAATTTTAAAAATTTTGAAATTTTGAAAATTTTGAAATTTTGAAAAAACTTTTTGAAATTTTGAAATTAAATTTTGAAATTTTTTGAAATTTTGAAATTTTGAAATTTTTAAAATTTTTGAAATTTTTAAAAATTTGAAAAATTTTTAAAATTTTGAAATTCAAAAAATTTTTGAAATTTTTGAAATTTTTGAAATTTTGAAAATTTTTGAAAATTTTGAAATTTTTGAAATTTTTGAAATTTTGAAATTTTTGAAATTTTGAAATTTTTAAATTTTGAAATTTTAAAATTTTTTTGAAATTTTTGAAATTTTTGAAAATTTTTGAAATTTTTGAAATTTTGGAAATTTCAGAAATTTTTGAAATTTTTGAAATTTTTGAAATTTTGAAAAATTTCAAATTTTGAAATTTTTGAAATTTTTGAAATTTTTGAAATTTTTTGAAATTTTTGAAATTTTTGAAATTTTGAAATTTTGAAATTTTTGAAATTTTGAAATTTTTGAAATTTTTGAAATTTTGAAATTTTTTTAAAATTTTTGAAATTTTGAAATTTTTGAAATTTTCGAAATTTTTGAAATTTTTGAAATTTTTGAAATTTTTGAAAATTTTTGAAATTTTTGAAATTTCAAAATTTTGAAATTTTGAAATTTTCAAAATTTTTGAAATTTTTTGAAATTTTGAAATTTTTGAAATTTCGAAATTTTTGAAATTTTTGAAATTTTTGAAATTTTTGAAATTTTTGAAATTTTGAAATTTTTGAAATTTTGAAAATTTGAAATTTTGAAATTTTTGCAAATTTTGAAATTTTTAAATTTTTGAAATTTTTGAAATTTTTGAAATTTTTGAAATTTTTGAAAATTTTAAAATTTTGAAATTTTTGAAATTTTGAAATTTTTGAAATTTTTGAAATTTTTAAAAATTTTTGAAATTTTGAAATTTTGAAATTTTTGAAATTTTGAAATTTTTGAAATTTTGAAAATTTTTGAAATTTTGAAAAATTTTGAAATTTTTGAAATTTTAAAATTTTGAAATTTTAAAAATTTTAAAATTTTGTGAAATTTTAAAAATTTTCAAAATTTTTGAAATTTTGAAATTTTAAAATTTTGAAATTTTGAAATATTTGAAATAAATTTTATTTTTGAAATTTTTGAAATATTATAATTTTTAAAATTTTAAAAATTTCAAAAATTTCAAAAATTTTAAAAATTATAATATTTCAAAAATTTCAAAATATAATTTATTTCAAATGTTTCAAAATTTTCAAAATTTTTAAAAATTTCAAAATTTTCAAAAATTTCGAAAATTTCAAAAATTTCAAAAATTTCACAAATTTTAAAAATTTTACAAATTTCACAAATTTCACAAATTTTAAAAATTTTAAAAATTTCAAAAATTTTAAAATTTCAAAAATTATAAAAATTTCAAAATTTCAAAATTTTAAAAATTTCAAATATTTCAAAAATTTCAAAATTTTCAAAAATATCATTTATTTCATATTTCAAAATTTCAAAAATTTCAAAAATTTCAAAAATTTCAAAAATTTCAAAAATTTCAAAATTTCAAAAAAATTTCAAAAATTTCAAAAATTTCAAAATTTCAAAATTTCAAAATTTCAAAAATTTCAAAAATTTCAAAAAATTTCAAAAATTTCAAAAATTTCAAAAATTTCAAAATTTCAAAATTTCAAAATTTCAAAAATTTCAAAAATTTCAAAAATTTCAAAAATTTCAAAATTTCAAAATTTCAAAAATTTCAAAAATTTCAAAAATTTCAAAAATTTCAAAAATTTCAAAATTTCAAAAATTTCAAAATTTCAAAAATTTCAAAATTTCAAACATTTTAAAAATTTCAAAAATTTCAAAAATTTCAAAATTTCAAAATTTCAAAATTTTCAAAATTTCAAAAAATTTCAAAAATTTCAAAAATTTCAAAAATTTCAAAAATTTCAAAATTTCAAAATTCCAAAATTTCAAAAATTTCAAAAATTTTAAAAATTCAAAAATTTCAAAAATTTCAAAATTTTAAAAGATTTCAAAAATTTCAACATTTCAAAAATTTCAAAAATTTCAAAAATTATAAAAATTTCAAAAATTTCAAAAATTTTAAAAATTTCAAATATTTCAAAAATTTCAAAATTTTCAAAAATATAATTTATTTCAAATATTTCAAAAATTTCAAAAATTTCAAAATTTTAAAAATTTCAAAAATTTCAAAAAATTTCAAAAATTTCAAAAATTCAAAATTTCAAAAATTTCAAAATTTTTAAAAATTCAAAATTTTCAAAAATTTCAAAAATTTCGAAAATTTCAAAAATTTCGAAAATTTCGAAAATTTCAAAAATTTCGAAAATTTCGAAAATTTCAAAAATTTCAAAAATTTCAAAAATTTCAAAAATTTCAAAAATTTCAAAATTTCAAAATTTCAAAAATTTCAAAAATTTCAAAAATTTCAAAATTTCAAAAATTTCAAAATTTCAAAAATTTCAAAATTTCAAAAATTTCAAAATTTCAAAAATTTCAAAATTTCAAAAATTTCAAAAATTTCAAAAATTTCAAAAATTTCAAAAATTTCAAAATTTCAAAAATTTCAAAATTTTAAAAATTTCAAAATTTTCAAAAATTTCAAAAGATTTCAAAAATTTCAACATTTCAAAATTTCAAAAATTTCAAAAATTTCAAAAATTTCAAAATTTCAAAATTTCAAAATTTTTAAAATTTCAAAAATTTCAAAATTTTAAAAATTTCACAAATTTCACCAATCTCAAAATTTTCAAAAATTTCAAAAATTTCAAAAATTTCAAAAAATTTCAAAAATTTCAAAAATTTCAAAAATTTCAAAATTTCAAAATTTCAAAATTTCAAAAATTTCAAAAATTTCAAAAATTTCAAAAATTTCAAAAATTTCAAAATTTCAAAAATTTCAAAAATTTCAAAAATTTCAAAAATTTCAAAAATTTCAAAAACTTTAAAAATTTCAAAAATTTTAAAATTTTAAAAATTATAATATTTCAAAAATTTCAAAATATAATTTATTTCAAATATTTTTGAAATTTTTGACATTTTTGAAAATTTGTGAAATTTTGAGATTTTGAAATTTTGAATTTGTGAAATTTTTAAATTTGTTGAATTTTTTAAAATTTTTAAAATTTTTGAAATTTTCGAAATTTTTGAAAATTTTGAAATTTTTAAAATTTTTAAAATTTTTTGAAATATTTGAAATTTTTAAAATTTCAAAATTTGAAATTTTGAAATTTTGAAATTTTTGAAATTTTTGAAATTTTGAAATTTTAAATTTTTGAAATTTTAAAATTTTTAAAATTTTTGAAATTTTTGAAATTTTTAAAATATTTGATATTTATAAAATTTTAAAAAATGATATTTTTAAATTTTTTAAATTTTTGAAATATTTGAAATTTTTAAAATTTTTGAAATTTTTGAATTTTGAAATTTTGAAATTTTTGAAATTTTTGAAATTTTTGAAATTTTGAAATTTTGAAATTTTTGAAATTTTGAAATTTTTGAAATTTGTGAAATTTTTGAAATTTTGAAATTTTTGAAATTTTTTGAAATTTTGAAAAATTTGAAATTTTGAAATTTTTGAAATTTTTGAAATTTTTGAAATTTTCTGAAATTTTGAAATTTTGAAATTTTGAAATTTTGAAAAATTTATTGAAATTTTGAAATTTTTGAAATTTTTGAAATTTTTGAAATTTTTGAAATTTTGAAATTTTTGAGAAATTTTTGAAAATTTTGAAATTTTTGAAATTTTGAAATTTTTGAAATTTTGAAATTTTTGAAATTTTGAAATTTTGAAAATTTTGAAATTTTTGAAATTTTTGAAATTTTGAAAAATTTTGAAATTTTTGAAATTTTGAAATTTTTGAAATTTTTGAAATTTTGAAATTTTTGAATTTTGAAATTTTGAAATTTTGAAATTTTTGAAATTTTGAAATTTTGAAATTTTGAAATTTTGAAATTTTTGAAATTTTGAAATTTTGAAATTTTGAAATTTTTGAAATTTTTTGAAATTTTTGAAATTTTTGAAATTTTGAAATTTTTGAAATTTTTGAAATTTTGAAATTTTGAAATTTTGAAATTTTGCAAATTTTGAAATTTTTTGAAATTTTGAAATTTTGAAATTTTTGAAATTTTTCAAATTTTAAAATTTTGAAATTTTGAAATTTTGAAATTTTGAAATTTTGAAATTTTTGAAATTTTTGAAATTTTTGGAATTTTTGAAATTTTGAAATTTTGAAATTTTGAAATTTTGAAATTTTTAAAATTTTGAAATTTTGAAATTTTGAAATATTTGAAATAAATGAAATTTTTGAAAATTTTGAAATTTTGAAATATTTGAAATTTTGAAATATTTGAAATTTTTTAAATTTTGAAATTTTTATAATTTTGAAATTTTTAAAATTATTGAAATTTTAAAATTTTTGAAATTTTTAAAATTTTTAAATTTGTGAAATTTGTAAAATTTTTAAAATTTGTGAAATTTTTGAAATTTTCGAAATTTTGGAAATTTTGAAATTTTAAAATTTTGAAATTTTTGAAATATTTGAAATAAATTATATTTTTGAAATTTTTAAAATATTATAATTTTTAAAATTTTAAAAATTTCAAAATTTTAAAAATTTCAAAATTTTAAAAATTTCAAAAATTTTAAAAATTTTAAAAATTATAATATTTCAAAAATTTCAAAAATATAATTTATTTCAAATGTTTCAAAATTTCAAAATTTTAAAAATTTCAAAATTTTCAAAAATTTCGAAAATTTCAAAATTTCAAAAATTTCACAAATTTTAAAATTTTACAAATTTCACAAATTTCACAAATTTTAAAATTTTAAAAATTTCAAAAATTTTAAAAATTTCAAAATTATAAAAATTTCAAAAATTTCAAAAATTTTAAAAATTTCAAATATTTCAAAATTTCAAAATTTTCAAAAATATCATTTATTTCATATTTTCAAAATTTCAAAAATTTCAAAAATTTCAAAAATTTCAAAATTTCAAAATTTCAAAATTTCAAAATTTCAAAAATTTCAAAATTTCAAAAATTTCAAAATTTCAAAAATTTCAAAATTTCAAAATTTCAAAATTTCAAAATTTCAAAAATTTCAAAAATTTCAAAAATTTCAAAATTTCAAAAATTTCAAAATTTCAAAATTTCAAAAATTTCAAAAATTTCAAAATTTTCAAAAATTTCAAAAATTTCAAAATTTCAAAAATTTCAAAATTTCAAAAAATTTCAAAATTTTCAAAATTTCAAAAATTTCAAAATTTCAAAAATTTCAAAATTTCAAAAATTTCAAAATTTCAAAAATTTCAAAAATTTCAAAAATTTCAAAAATTTCAAAAATTTCAAAAATTTCAAAATTTCAAAATTTCAAAAATTTCAAAATTTCAAAAATTTCAAAAATTTCAAAATTTCAAAAATTTCAAAAATTTCAAAAATTTCAAAAATTTCAAAATTTCAAAAATTTCAAAAATTTCAAAAATTTCAAAAATTTCAAAATTTCAAAAATTTCAAAAATTTCAAAATTTCAAAAATTTCAAAAATTTCAAAATTTCAAAATTTCAAAATTTCAAAATTTCAAAATTTCAAAAATTTCAAAAATTTCAAAAATTTCAAAATTTCAAAAATTTCAAAATTTCAAAAATTTCAAAAATTTCAAAAATTTCAAAATTTCAAAAATTTCAAAAATTTCAAAATTTCAAAAATTTCAAAATTTCAAAATTTCAAAAATTTCAAAAATTTCAAAAATTTCAAAATTTCAAAAAATTTCAAAAATTTCAAAAATTTCAAAATTTCAAAATTTCAAAAATTTCAAAAATTTCAAAATTTCAAAAATTTCAAAATTTCAAAATTTCAAAAATTTCAAAAATTTCAAAAATTTCACAAATTTCAAAAATTTCACAAATTTCAAAAATTTCAAAAATTTCAAAAATTTCACAAATTTCACAAATTTCACAAATTTCAAAAATTTCACAAATTTCAAAAATTTCAAAAATTTCAAAAATTTCAAAAATTTCAAAAATTTCAAAATTTCAAAATTTCAAAAATTTTACAAATTTTACAAATTCCACAAATTTCAAAAATTTCAAAAATTTCAAAAATTTCAAAAATTTCAAAATTTTATAAATATCAAATATTTTAAAAATTTCAAAATTTAAAAATTTCAAAAATTTCAAAAATTTCAAAAATTTCAAAAATTTCAAAAATTTCAAAAATTTTAAAAATTTTAAAAATTTCAAAAATTTCAAAATTTCAAAATTTCAAAATTTTCAAAAATTTCAAAAATTTCAAAAATTTCAAAATTTCAAAAATTTTAAAAATTTCAAAAATTTCAAAAATTTCAAAAATTTCAAAAATTTCAAAATTTCAAAATTTCAAAAATTTCAAAATTTCAAAATTTCAAAAATTTCAAAAATTTCAAAATTTCAAAAATTTCAAAATTTCAAAAATTTCAAAAATTTCAAAATTTCACAATTTTCACAAATTTTACAAATTTCACAAATATAAAAATTTCACAAATTTCACAAATTTCAAAAATTTTAAAAATTTCAAAAATTTTAAAAATTTCAAAAATTTCACAAATTTCAAAAATTTTAAAAATTTCAAAAATTTTACAAATTTCAAAAATTTTACAAATTTCAAAAATTTCACAAATTTCAAAAATTTCAAAAATTTCAAAAATTTAAAAAATTTTATAAATATCAAATATTTTAAAATTTCAAAAATTTAAAAAATTTCAAAATTTCAAAAATTTTAAAAATTTCAAAAATTTCAAAATTTTAAAAATTTTAAAAATTTCAAAAATTTCAAAATTTCAAAAATTTCAAAATTTCAAAAATTTCATATTTTTTGAAATTTAAAAAATTTCAAATATTTCAAAAATATCATTTATTTTTAAATTTTAAAAATTTCAAAATTTTCAAAATTTTAAAAATTTCAAAAATTTCAAAAATTTCAAAATTTCAAATTTTTTGAAATTTTAAAAATTTCAAATATTTCAAAAATTTTAAAAATTTCAAAATTTTCAAAAATTTCGAAAATTTCAAAAATTTCGAAAATTTCAAAAATTTCAAAAATTTCACAAATTTCAAAAATATTAAAAATTTCAAAAATTTCAAAATTTCAAAAATTTCAAAAATTTTAAAAATTTTAAAAAATTCAAAAATTTCAAAAATTTCAAAAATTTCACAAATTTCACAAATCTCAAAAATTTCACAAATTTCACAAATTTCAAAAATTTCAAAAATTTCAAATATTTCAAAAATTTCAAAATTTTCAAAAATATAATTTATTTCAAATATTTCAAAAATTTCAAAAATTTCAAAAATTTCAAATTTACCCTGATCAATGTACGCATAAAAAAATAAGATTTAAAGATCCTAAAAATCATTAAATTTGGACCGATTTTACCCTATTGTTCCTATGGGAGCTATAGGATATAGACGTCCGATCGCCACGCGCTTTTACCCTGATCAAGGTATGCATACAAAAATAGGATTTGGAAAGATTAATGTCAATAGCTTTTACACTGCTCGAAATATCATAAATTCTTGCAAGATATATCCAATTGTACCTATGGGAGCTATAGGATATAGACGTCCGATCGGGGCGATTTTCAAACTTGATCTGCGTACACATGTTTTAGGACGATTGTGAAAGTTTTAGATCGCTAGCTTTTAAACTGAGCTCGCAAACGGTATTGAAACAGACGGACATGGCTATATCAACTCTCCTATTGATCCTGATCAAGAATATATATAATTTATGGGGTCGGAAACGTCTCCTTCACTGCGTTACAAACTTCTGAACAAATTATAATACCCTCTGCAAGGGTATAATTAGCATAAGTCAAAAATATTCTTGCCGCATCGACTAAAATGCACACATGCACCCCTGTATGAAAATACATGAACACGCCTACATGTAACGACTAATTTTAGCGCAGGCGCACCTTTTATCAACATGAGCGTTCTGCGACTGAACGTCCGGACTTGTGCAATGAGCGCGCGAGCCAACCATTGTATATGCAGCCACGCAAAAATATATTAGGAGCAACTACAACAAGCTGCAAATGTCAGTCTATCAGTTCCTACTTCACTTGTTTTCGCGAAAAAGCACGACCAACGGGATGTAAGATGACTGATACCGCTACTCCAGCCACTAAACTCACAAAAACAGTAAGTTTTGCCATGAAAGTGGACTTGTCCATAGGCTCTGCACAAAGAATTTCGAAACAATCGAGCATGATCGAGACTGACGAATTGGGCAAAGTCCAAAACGGTGTCCACGAATATCAACAGCAAACTCCGTATTTTTTTTATTTCATACAAGCTGCGGTAGGCTTTAGAGCTGTTAGCGGCAGTCCCCGCACACTTCCTGTGCCTTCGCATTTTTTTCGCTTCATTCTTATTCTCGTTTTGAGGCTTGAGCGCTCATTGCACGAGTCCTGATTCGGTTTGAAGTTTTATTAACCACTTAAAAGCAGTCAAAATATTTTTGCCGCATCGACTTGAAATAAATGCACACATGCACCTTTGAATGAGAATGCATAAACACGCATACATGTAACGACTTATTTAAGAGCAGGCGCACCCTTTATCAAAATTTAAATGCCTTTCCTGAGAAGGTTGAACAATCAAAGAGGTTTTTTTACTTGGATGTAGAAAGACGCGGATGCAGAAAGACGCGTAGTAAACCAGGACGGGAGAATGGCTTAAAAGTACTTTTTGAGTATACAGAACCAGATGGCTTACGTTTTTCAATAGTCTCTAGATAACACACTCACAGTTAATACGCTTGAGTTGTTCTTTATTTGTGGCCAAGCACCCCTCCTTGTCCTTTGTCTCATGGTCACCACCACATCTGGCAAACTTTGGCAAGAGTGAGCAAAAATTTTTAGAATGCCCAAATTCTTCACATCGGAAACACCTTTAAGGACCCTTTTTCTAAAGCTGCGTTGCCACTTTAAACACCTGTTAGTCAATTATTTGGATATTATAGACAGTTTTGTTGTTTCTTGCGTGTTCCAACTCAACAAATAATATATCCCAATATTGACTAGTGGTCGCGTAACTTGGTCCTTAGCAAAGACCAAGTACTTAGCCACATGAGACTCATGATTGGTTTTGTCGAGATGGCTTGAATTTGGAAGACATCTTTTCTGGGAACTATACCATTATCTAACAAGTTAACCGCAGCAGACTGCCTGCCAACCGAATGCAAGGCCGGCAATGTTTTGCTAAGAAAGTCAAAACAAAAATCGTAAAGACTCAGAAAAACAGAATTTTGTATAAAACTTTTTTGTATACCCTTGCCACGCCCACTCTAACGCCCAAAAATACATAAAATGAACTCAGTTAGCCGGGCCAGCGCCCATTTTGTCAAGTTTTGTTCTTGCTGATCCACAAACTCTAACAATTTAATTCTTCCAACAAATGCGACGGTCTAAGGTAACTCCGAGGTACGTCACCTTATCTTCGTCCTTGAGTCAATTCCCATCAATGTAAAGGCTACGCGAACGGCCAGGGCGGAGAGCAAAAGTGGCATGCTGCGTTTTGTCAACATTAAATGCGATGTTTCATCGAGAGGCCCAGCACACAAATTCGTTAATGAAGTTATGGACACGTCGGGACGCATACGTTGCAGTGCTACCAGCTGCAAGAATTGCAGTGTCATATGCATATGTGGCCAGGCGTGTACCACGAGCAACTGGGTTTGGAAGATCCGAAGTGTAAATTTTATACAGGACCGGACCAAAGACGCTTTCCTTCGGGACACCAACACGAATTGGGCAAAGTCCAAAACGGTGTCCACGAATTTCAACAGCAAACTCCTTATTTTTTTTTATTTCATACAAACTGCGGTAGTCTTTAGAGCTGTTAGCGGCAGTCCCCGGACACTTCCTGTGCCTTCGGATTTTTTTCGCTCTCATTCTTATTCTCGTTTTGAGGCTTGAGCGCTCATTGCACGAGTCCTGATTTGGTTTGAAGTTTTATTAACCACTTAAAAGCAGTCGGTGTTTTCTGTGACACCGACCACGATATGCCTTGTTCGTATCTATTAGATTGATTTCTATTTATTGGAACACATGCAGATAGGGAAAACCACTGATATGAATTTGTAAACCAAAATGGAATTTATAGTGAAATATTAAAAAATTACTATAACATATAATATTTTGATTTTTATCATAAACCCAATAGTGAATACGCCCATATTATTAGAAAACGAGGACGGAAGCTAACTTCGGCAAGCCGAAGTTTTAATACCCTTGCAGACTTAGCCGAAATGTGTAAAATAAACCCGAAGATTTCTTAATACAAATGCCAAGAGCAATAGTATATAGACGTCCGATCGTCACGCGCTTTTACCCTGATCAATGTACGCATAAAAAAATAAGATTTAAAGATTTATGTCAATAGCTTTTACACTACGCGAAATATTATAAAAATCATTAAATTTGGACCGATTTTACCCTATTGTTCCTATGGGAGCTATAGGATATAGACGTCCGATCGCCACGCGCTTTTACCTTGATCAAGGTATGCATACAAAAATAGGATTTGGAAAGATTAATGTCAATAGCTTTTACACTGCTCGAAATATCATAAATTCTTGCAAGATATATCAAATTGTACCTATGGGAGCTATAGGATATAGACGTCCGATCGGGGCGATTTTCAAACTTGATCTGCGTACACATGTTTTAGGACGATTGTGAAAGTTTTAGATCGCTAGCTTTTAAACTGAGCTCGCAAACGGTATTGAAACAGACGGACAGACGGACATGGCTATATCGACTCTCCTATTGATCCTGATCAAGAATATATATAATTTATGGGGTCGGAAACGTTTCCTTCACTGCGTTACAAACTTCTGAACAAATTATAATACCCTCTGCAAGGGTATAATTAGCATAAGTCAAAAATATTCTTGCCGCATCGACTAAAATGCACACATGCACCCCTGTATGAAAATACATGAACACGCATACATGTAACGACTAATTTTAGCGCAGGCGCACCTTTTATCAACATGAGCGTTCTGCGACTGAACGTCCGGACTTGTGCAATGAGCGCGCGAGCCAACCATTGTATATGCAGCCACGCAAAAATATATTAGGAGCGGAATTTGATCAAATGAAAATCCCGGGCACTCTCAGATTGTAAGGTGGTTGCCTTTGTACATAGCAAATTCAATGACCGTCGGGAGGTGGTCATTAATCCAAAAAAAATAAGTGGGTCCGCAAGTAGCAAAAAGGTAGTAATTACTGATATCATTTTATCAAAGCGTAACAACAACCTATCGACTGCAGCCGCTTGGGCTGTCGCAGCAGCCTCTTGTTGCTTTCTTAATCCGTAACTAAAAATTAAAAGCCTGTCTTGAGAAGGTTGAACAATCAAGATGTTTTTTTACTTGGATGTAGAAAGACGCGGATACAGAAAGACGCGTAGTAAACCAAGACGGGAGCATGGCTTAAAAGTACGTTTTGAGTCTACAGAACCAGATAGATTATACACTCACAGTTAATACGCTTGAGTTGTTCTTTATTTGTGGCCAAGCACCTCTCCTTGTCTTTTGTCTCATGGTCACCACCACATCTGGCAAACTTTGGCATGAGTGAGCAAAAATTTTTAGAATGCCCAAATTCTTGACATCGGAAACACCTTTAAGGACCCTTTCTCTAAAGCTGCGTTGCCACTTTAAACACCTGGTAGTCAATTATTTGTACATTATAGACATTTTTGTTGTTTCTAGCGGGTTCCAGCTCAACAAAGAATATATCCCAATGTTGACTAGTAGTCGCGTAGCTTGGTCCTTAGCAGAAACCAAGTGCTTAGCCACATGAGACTCATGATTGGTTTCACGACAACCTTTTGTCGAGATGGCTTGAAATTGGAAGACATCTTTTTGGGAACTATACCATCATCTGACATTGTTCTTGCGTAATGAACTAAAGAAAAAAAAAGTTAACCGCAGCAGCCTGCCTGCCAACCGAAGGCAAGGCCGGCAATGTTTTTCTAAGAAAGTCAAAACAAAAATCGTAAAGACTCAGAAAAACATAATTTTGTATAAAACTTTTTTTTATACCCTTGTCACGCCCACTCTAACGCCCAAAAATTCATAAAACGCTTTAGCCGGGCTAGCGCCTACATTTCCGCCTTTCATGGCCTGTGGTACCATGTCTTGGCATAGATGGCGCAATACAATTGCGCCATATAACGGATGAATTTGGAACAGCTGGCAAAGGTGCTCAACAGAGTCAACGTTTATTCTCGATAAGGATTTATATTAAAGGAAATTGCGATGGTTTTAATTTGTCATATCCCAAGAACTATGCAATTCACGTTATCCAATTGTTCCCTGGGTACCGACTTTAACATAAAAATCGGGAGCTAATTGGAGCCGCGAAAAACATACAAGAAGGCGTAAATATATTGAGTTGTTAAAAAACGGGAATCCAAAAGTAGAGACACTCGACTTTAGCGTTATCTCTTGTTAAAGTTAGAAAGTTGCAATTTTCTATGTGTTTTATATTTGGCAATCAATCCGACCTACCAAATTTTATAGGGATCGTAACAGGTAGAAGGAAGCGTTTCCGACCCTATAAAGTATATATATTCTTGTTCAGGATCACTAGCCGAGTCGATCTAGCCATGTCCGTCTGTCCGTCTGTCCTGTCTGTCCGTCTGTCCGTCTGTCCGTCTGTCTGTCTGTATGTCTGTCTGTCTGTCCGTATGAACGCTGAGATCTCGGAAACTATAAAAGCTAGAAGATTGGCATTTTGCATGTAGATTTTAGGAGTTCCTACGCAGCGCAAGTTTGTTTCAAAATGGTGCCACGCCCCCTCTGACGCCCACAAGCCACAAGCTGTGGCCACAGTTTTGATGCTATTATGAAAATTTTTTTTGATATGTATTTATTTCGTCAATACCTATTGATTGGCCAAATAAAAGTTTGCCACGCCCACTCTAACGCCCAAAAACCCATTAAACGCTTAAGCCTGGCCAGCGCCTACATTTCCGCCTTTCATGGCGTATACAATAGCGCCATCTAACGGATGATTTTGGAACAGCTGGCCAAGGTGCTCAACAGAGTCAACGTTAATTCTCGATAAGGATTTCTATTAAAGGAAATTGCGATGGCTTTTATTTGTCAATACCGAATTATATCCCAAGAACTATGCAAATCAAATCAAGTTAGCCAAATTGGAGGTATTCCCTGGGTACAGATTTTAACATAAAAATCGGGAGCTGATTCGAGCGGCGAAAAACATACAAGAAGGCATATTTATATTCAGTTGTTTAGCTGAGTAACGGGTATCTAATAGTCAAGGCACTCGACTATAGCGTTCTCTCTTGTTTTAAAGTTAGGAAGTTGGGATTTTTATAAAAATATTCTGCAAGGGTATATCAAATTCGCCTCCGCCCGAAGTTAGCTTTCTTGTTTTTATATTCTTGCAAAGGGTATTATAATATTGATCAAAAGTGTGCAACGCAGTGAAATAGACACTATATAAAGTATATATATTCTTAAGCATGTAATATAAGCATGTCCGTCAGGCCATCTGTCTTCAAAAATTTTAAAAATCCATCTGTCTTCAAAATTTTAAAAATTTCAAAAATTTCAAAAATTTCAAAAATTTCAAAAATTTCAAAATTTTAAAAATTTCAAAAATTTTAAAAATTTGAAAAATTTTTTTTGAAATTTTTGAAATTTTTGAAATTTTTGAAATTTTTGAAATTTTTTGAAATTTTGAAATTTTTGAAATTTTTGAAATTTTTGAAATTTTGAAATTTTTTGAAATTTTGAAATTTTTGAAATTTTTGAAATTTTTGAAATTTTGAAATTTTGAAATTTTTGAAATTTTTGAAATTTTTGAAATTTTGAAATTTTTGAAATTTTTGAAATTTTGAAATTTTTGAAATTTTTGAAATTTTTGAAATTTTTGAAATTTTTGAAATTTTTGAAATTTTGAAATTTTTGAAATTTTTGAAATTTTTGAAATTTTTGAAATTTTTGAAATTTTGAAATTTTGAAATTTTGAAATTTTGAAATTTTGAAATTTTTGAAATTTTTGAAATTTTTGAAATTTTTGAAATTTTGAAATTTTGAAATTTTTGAAATTTTTGAAATTTTGAAATTTTGAAATTTTGAAATTTTTGAAATTTTTGAAATTTTTGAAATTTTTGAAATTTTGAAATTTTTGAAATTTTTGAAATTTTTGAAATTTTTGAAATTTTTGAAATTTTTTGAAATTTTTGAAATTTTTGAAATTTTTTGAAATTTTGAAATTTTTTGAAATTTTTGAAATTTTGAAATTTTTGAAATTTTTGAAATTTTTGAAATTTTGAAATTTTTGAAATTTTTGAAATTTTTGAAATTTTTGAAATTTTTGAAATTTTGAAATTTTGAAATTTTGAAATTTTTGAAATTTTGAAATTTTGAAATTTTTGAAATTTTTGAAATTTTTGAAATTTTTGAAATTTTTGAAATTTTGAAATTTTGAAATTTTTGAAATTTTGAAATTTTTGAAATTTTGAAATTTTGAAATTTTGAAATTTTTGAAATTTTGAAATTTTTGAAATTTTGAAATTTTGAAATTTTGAAATTTTGAAATTTTTGAAATTTTTGAAATTTTTGAAATTTTTGAAATTTTTGAAATTTTGAAATTTTTGAAATTTTGAAATTTTGAAATTTTGAAATTTTTGAAATTTTGAAATTTTTGAAATTTTTGAAATTTTTGAAATTTTGAAATTTTTTGAAATTTTTGAAATTTTGAAATTTTGAAATTTTTGAAATTTTGAAATTTTGAAATTTTGAAATTTTTGAAATTTTGAAATTTTTGAAATTTTGAAATTTTGAAATTTTTGAAATTTTTGAAATTTTTGAAATTTTTGAAATTTTTGAAATTTTGAAATTTTTGAAATTTTGAAATTTTGAAATTTTGAAATTTTGAAATTTTTGAAATTTTGAAATTTTTGAAATTTTGAAATTTTTGAAATTTTTGAAATTTTGAAATTTTGAAATTTTGAAATTTTTGAAATTTTTGAAATTTTTGAAATTTTTGAAATTTTTGAAATTTTTGAAATTTTGAAATTTTGAAATTTTGAAATTTTTGAAATTTTTGAAATTTTGAAATTTTTGAAATTTTGAAATTTTTGAAATTTTGAAATTTTGAAATTTTTGAAATTTTGAAATTTTGAAATTTTTGAAATTTTTGAAATTTTGAAATTTTTGAAATTTTGAAATTTTGAAATTTTGAAATTTTTGAAATTTTTGAAATTTTGAAATTTTGAAATTTTTGAAATTTTGAAATTTTTAAAAATTTTGAAATTTTGAAATTTTTGAAATATTTGAAATTTTGAAATTTTTATAATTTTTGAAATTTTTAAAATTATTGAAATTTTAAAATTTTTGAAATTTTTAAAATTTTTAAAATTTGTGAAATTTGTAAAATTTTTAAAATTTGTGAAATTTTTGAAATTTTGAAATTTTCGAAATTTTTGGAAATTTTGAAATTTTTAAAATTTTTGAAATTTTTGAAATATTTGAAATAAATTATATTTTTGAAATTTTTGAAATATTATAATTTTTAAAATTTTAAAAATTTCAAAAATTTCAAAAATTTTAAAAATATCAAAAATTTTAAAAATTTTAAAAATTATAATATTTCAAAAATTTCAAAAATATAATTTATTTCAAATGTTTCAAAATTTCAAAATTTTAGAAATTTCAAAATTTTCAAAAATTTCGAAAATTTCAAAAATTTCAAAAATTTCACAAATTTTAAAAATTTTACAAATTTCACAAATCTCAAAATTTTAAAAATTTTAAAATTTCAAAATTTTAAAAATTTCAAAAATTTTAAAAATTTCAAAAATTATAAAAATTTCAAAAATTTCAAAAATTTCAAAATTTTAAAATTTCAAAATTTTCAAAATTTCAAAAATTTCAAAATTTCAAAATTTCAAAATTTCAAAATTTCAAAATTTCAAAATTTCAAAAATTTCAAAATTTCAAAATTTCAAAATTTCAAAATTTCAAAATTTCAAAATTTCAAAATTTCAAAATTTCAAAATTTCAAAATTTCAAAATTTCAAAATTTCAAAATTTCAAAATTTCAAAATTTCAAAAATTTCAAAATTTCAAAAATTTCAAAAATTTCAAAAATTTCAAAAATTTCAAAATTTCAAAAATTTCAAAAAATTTCAAAAATTTCAAAAATTTCAAAATTTCAAAATTTCAAAATTTCAAAATTTCAAAATTTCAAAATTTCAAAAATTTCAAAATTTCAAAATTTCAAAAATTTCAAAAATTTCAAAAATTTCAAAATTTCAAAAATTTCAAAAATTTCAAAATTTCAAAATTTCAAAATTTCAAAATTTCAAAATTTCAAAATTTCAAAAATTTCAAAAATTTCAAAAATTTTCAAAAATTTCACAAATTTCAAAAATTTCAAAAATTTCAAAAAATTTCAAAATTTCAAAAATTTCAAAAATTTCACAAATTTCAAAAAATTTCAAAAATTTCAAAATTTCAAAATTTCAAAAATTTTAAAAATTTTAAAAATTTCAAAATTTCAAAAATTTTACAAATTTTACAAATTTCACAAATTTCACAAATTTCAAAAATTTCAAAAATTTCAAAAATTTCAAAATTTTATAAATATCAAATATTTTAAAAATTTCAAAATTTTAAAATTTTAAAAATTTCAAAAATTTTAAAATTTCAAAAATTTCAAAATTTCAAAAATTTCAAAATTTCAAAATTTCAAAAATTCAAAAATTTCAAAAATTTCAAAAATTTCAAAATTTCAAAATTTCAAAATTTCAAAAATTTCAAAATTTCAAAATTTCAAAAATTTCAAAATTTCAAAATTTCAAAATTTCAAAATTTCATATTTTTGAAATTTTAAAAATTTCAAATATTTCAAAATTTCAAAAATATCATTTATTTTTAAATTTTAAAAATTTCAAAATTTTAAAAATTTTAAAAATTTCAAAATTTCAAAAATTTCAAAAATTTCAAAAATTTCAAAAATTTCAAAAATTTCAATAATTTCAAAAATTTCAAAAATTTCAAAAATTTCAAATTTTTTGAAATTTTAAAAATTTCAAAAATTTCAAAAATTTCAAATTTTTGAAATTTTAAAAATTTCAAAAATTTCAAAATTTTAAAAATTTCAAAAATTTCAAAATTTCAAAATTTTCAAAATTTCAAAATTTCAAAATTTCAAAATTTCAAAAATTTCAAAAATTTTACCAATTTCACAAATTTCAAAAATATTAAAAATTTCAAAATTTCAAAAATTTCAAAATTTTAAAAATTTTAAAAAATTCAAAAATTTCAAAATTTTCAAAAATTTCAAAATTTCAAAAATTTCAAAATTTCAAAAATTTCAAAAATTTCAAAAATTTCAAAAATTTCAAAATTTCAAAAATTTCAAAAATTTCAAAAATTTCAAAATTTCAAAATTTCAAAATTTCAAAAATTTCAAAATTTCAAAAATTTCAAAAATTTCAAAAATTTCAAAAATTTCAAAAATTTTACAAATTTTAAAAATTATAATATTTCAAAAATTTTAAAAATATAATTTATTTCAAATATTTCAAAATTTCAAAAATTTTCAAAATTTCGAAAATTTTGAAAGTTTCAAAATTTCAAAAATTTCAAAAATTTCAAAAATTTCAAAAATTTCAAAAATTTCAAAATTTCAAATATTTCAAAATTTCAAAATTTTCAAAAATATCATTTATTTCAAATATTTCAAAAATTTCAAAAATTTCAAAATTTCAAAAATTTCAAAATTTCAAAAATTTCAAAAATTTCAAAAATTTCAAAAATTTCAAAATTTCAAAAATTTCAAAATTTCAAAAATTTCAAAATTTCAAAATTTCAAAATTTTCAAAATTTCAAAATTTTCAAAAATTTCAAAAATTTCAAAATTTCAAAAATTTCAAAAATTTCAAAATTTCAAAATTTCAAAAATTTCAAAAATTTCAAAATTTCAAAATTTCAAAATTTCAAAAATTTCAAAATTTCAAAAATTTCAAAAATTTCAAAAATTTTCAAAATTTCAAAATTTCAAAAATTTCAAAAATTTCAAAATTTCAAAAATTTCAAAATTTCAAAAATTTCAAAAATTTCAAAATTTTCAAAATTTCAAAAATTTCAAAATTTCAAAATTTCAAAAATTTCAAAAATTTCAAAATTTTCAAAAATTTCAAAATTTTCAAAAATTTCAAAAATTTCAAAAATTTCAAAAATTTCAAAAATTTCAAAATTTCAAAATTTCAAAAATTTCAAAAATTTCAAAATTTCAAAAATTTCAAAAATTTCAAAATTTCAAAAATTTCAAAAATTTCAAAAATTTCAAAATTTTACAAAATTTTACAAATTTCACAAATTTCACAAATTTCAAAATTTCAAAATTTCAAAATTTTATAAATATCAAATATTTTAAAAATTTCAAAAATTTTAAAAAATTTAAAAATTTCAAAAATTTTAAAAATTTTAAAAATTTTAAAAATTTCAAAATTTTAAAAATTTCAAAATTTTAAAAATTTCAAAAATTTTAAAATTTCAAAAATTTCAAAAATTTCAAAATTTCAAAAATTTCAAAAATTTCAAAAATTTCAAAATTTCAAAAATTTCAAAAATTTCAAAATTTCAAAATTTCATATTTTTTGAAATTTTAAAAATTTCAAATATTTCAAAAATTTCAAAAATATCATTTATTTTTAAATTTTAAAAATTTCAAAATTTCAAAATTTCAAAAATTTCAAAATTTCAAAATTTCAAAAATTTCAAAAATTTCAAAATTTCAAAATTTCAAAATTTCAAAAATTTCAAAATTTCAAAAATTTCAAAATTTCAAAAATTTCAAAATTTCAAAAATTTCAAAAATTTCAAAATTTCAAAAATTTCAAAAATTTCAAAAATTTCAAAATTTCAAAATTTCAAAAATTTCAAAATTTCAAAATTTCAAAATTTCAAAATTTCAAAATTTTCACAAATTTCAAAAATTTCACAAATTTCAAAATTTCAAAATTTCAAAAATTTCAAAAATTTCAAAATTTCAAAAATTTCACAAATTTCAAAATTTCAAAATTTCAAAATTTCAAAATTTTAAAATTTTAAAATTTTAAAATTTTCAAAAATTTCAAAATTTTACAAATTTTACAAATTTCAAAAATTTCAAAAATTTCAAAAATTTCAAAATTTCAAAAATTTCAAAAATTTTATAAATATCAAATATTTTAAAAATTTCAAAATTTTAAAATTTTAAAAATTTCAAAAATTTCAAAAATTTTAAAAATTTCAAAAATTTTAAAAATTTCAAAATTTCAAAAATTTCAAAAATTTCAAAAATTTCAAAATTTCAAAAATTTCAAAATTTCAAAATTTCAAAAAATTTCAAAATTTCAAAAATTTCAAAATTTCAAAAATTTCAAAATTTCAAAAATTTCAAAAATTTCAAAATTTCAAAAATTTCAAAAATTTCAAAAATTTCAAATTTTTGAAATTTTAAAAATTTCAAATATTTCAAAAATTTCAAAATATCATTTATTTTTAAATTTTAAAAATTTCAAAATTTTAAAAATTTTAAAAATTTCAAAAATTTCAAAATTTCAAAATTTCAAAAATTTCAAAAATTTCAAAAATTTCAATAATTTCAAAAATTTCAAAATTTCAAATTTTTTGAAATTTTAAAATTTCAAAATTTCAAAATTTCAAAAATTTCAAAATTTTAAAATTTTAAAAATTTCAAAATTTCAAAATTTTAAAATTTCAAAATTTCAAAATTTTCAAAAATTTCAAAAATTCAAAAATTTCAAAATTTCAAAAATTTCAAAATTTCAAAAATTTCAAAAATTTCAAAAATATTAAAATTTCAAAAATTTCAAAATTTCAAAAATTTCAAAATTTTAAAAATTTCAAAAAATTCAAAAATTTCAAAATTTCAAAAATTTCAAAAATTTCAAAAATTTCAAAAATTTCAAAAATTTCAAAAATTTCAAAAATTTCAAAATTTCAAAAATTTCAAAAAATTTCAAAAATTTCAAAAATTTCAAAAATTTCAAAATTTCAAAATTTCAAAATTTCAAAAATTTCAAAATTTCAAAATTTCAAAAATTTCAAAATTTCAAAATTTCAAAAATTTCAAAAATTTCAAAATTTTACAAATTTTAAAAATTATAATATTTCAAAAATTTTAAAAATATAATTTATTTCAAATATTTCAAAATTTCAAAATTTTCAAAAATTTCAAAAATTTTGAAAGTTTCAAAAAATTTCAAAATTTCAAAATTTCAAAATTTCAAAAATTTCAAAAATTTCAAAATTTCAAAATTTCAAAATTTCAAATATTTCAAAATTTCAAAATTTTCAAAAATATCATTTAAAATTTTCAAAAATTTCAAAATTTCAAAATTTCAAAATTTCAAAATTTCAAAAATTTCAAAATTTCAAAAATTTCAAAATTTCAAAATTTCAAAATTTCAAAATTTCAAAAATTTCAAAAATTTCAAAATTTCAAAAATTTCAAAAATTTCAAAAATTTCAAAATTTCAAAAATTTCAAAATTTCAAAATTTCAAAAATTTCAAAAATTTCAAAATTTCAAAAATTTCAAAATTTCAAAAATTTCAAAAATTTCAAAATTTCAAAAATTTCAAAATTTCAAAAATTTCAAAAATTTCAAAAATTTCAAAAATTTCAAAAATTTCAAAATTTCAAAATTTCAAAATTTCAAAAATTTCAAAAATTTCAAAATTTCAAAAATTTCAAAAATTTCAAAATTTCAAAAATTTCAAAATTTCAAAAATTTCAAAATTTCAAAATTTCAAAAATTTCAAAATTTTCAAAAATTTCAAAAATTTCAAAAATTTCAAAAATTTCAAAAATTTCAAAATTTCAAAATTTCAAAAATTTCAAAAATTTCAAAAATTTCAAAAATTTCAAAAATTTCAAAAATTTCAAAAATTTCAAAAATTTCAAAAATTTCAAAAATTTCAAAATTTTAAAATTTCAAAATTTCAAAAATTTCAAAAATTTCAAAATTTCAAAAATTTTAAAAATTTCAAAAATTTTAAAAATTTCAAAAATTTATTTCAAAAATTTTAAAAATTTTAAAATTTTAAAAATTTCAAAATTTTAAAAATTTTAAAAATTTTAAAAATTTCAAAAATTTTAAAAATTTCAAAAATTTTAAAAATTTCAAAAATTTCAAAAATTTCAAAAATTTCAAAAATTTCAAAATTTCAAAAATTTCAAAAATTTCAAAAATTTCAAAAATTTCAAAATTTCAAAATTTCAAATTTTCAAATTTTAAAAATTTCAAAATTTCAAAATTTCAAAAATTTCAAAAATTTTAAAATTTCAAAATTTCAAAATTTCAAAAATTTCAAAAATTTCAAAAATTTTTAAAAATTTTAAAAATTTCAAAAATTTCAAAAATTTCAAAAATTTTCAAAATTTCAAAAATTTCAAAAATTTCAAAATTTCAAAATTTCAAAATTTCAAAAATTTCAAAAATTTCAAAAATTTCAAAAATTTCAAAATTTCAAAAATTTCAAAATTTCAAAATTTCAAAATTTCAAAATTTCAAAATTTTTGAAATTTTAAAAATTTCAAAAATTTCAAAAATTTCAAAATTTTCAAAATTTTCAAAAATTTCAAAAATTTCAAAAATTTCAAAATTTCAAAAATTTCAAAATTTTCAAAATTTCAAAATTTCAAAATTTCAAAAATTTCAAAAATTTCAAAATTTCAAAATTTCAAAAAATTTCAAAAATTTCAAAAATTTCAAAATTTCAAAAATTTCAAAAATTTCAAAATTTTCAAAAAATTTCAAAATTTCAAAATTTCAAAAATTTCAAAAATTTCAAAATTTTCAAAAATTTCAAAAATTTCAAAATTTCAAAAATTTCAAAAATTTCAAAAATTTCAAAATTTCAAAATTTCAAAAAATTTCAAAATTTCAAAAATTTCAAAATTTCAAAAATTTCAAAAAATTTTAAAAATTATAATATTTCAAAATTTTTAAAAATAATTTATTTCAAATATTTCAAAATTTCAAAATTTTCAAAAATTTCGAAAATTTTGAAAGTTTCAAAAATTTCAAAATTTCAAAAATTTCAAAATTTCAAAAATTTCAAAAATTTCAAAAATTTCAAAAATTTCAAAAATTTCAAATATTTCAAAATTTCAAAATTTTCAAAAATATCATTTATTTCAAAATTTCAAAATTTCAAAAATTTCAAAAATTTCAAAATTTCAAAAATTTCAAAATTTCAAAATTTCAAAATTTTAAAATTTCAAAAATTTCAAAAATTTCAAAAAATTTCAAAATTTCAAAAATTTCAAAAATTTCAAAAATTTCAAAATTTCAAAATTTCAAAATTTTCAAAATTTCAAAATTTCAAAAATTTCAAAATTTCAAAATTTCAAAATTTCAAAATTTCAAAATTTCAAAAATTTCAAAATTTCAAAAATTTCAAAAATTTCAAAAATTTCAAAAATTTCAAAATTTCAAAATTTTCAAAATTTCAAAAAATTCAAAAATTTCAAAAATTTCAAAATTTCAAAAATTTCAAAATTTCAAAATTTCAAAAATTTCAAAATTTCAAAAATTTTCAAAATTTCAAAAATTTCAAAAATTTCAAAAATTTCAAAAATTTCAAAAATTTCAAAAATTTCAAAAATTTCAAAAATTTCAAAAATTTCAAAATTTCAAAAATTTCAAAATTTCAAAAATTTCAAAAATTTTAAAATTTCAAAATTTCAAAAATTTTAAAAATTTCAAAAATTTCAAAAATTTCAAAAATTTCAAAATTTTCAAAAATTTCAAAAATTTCAAAATTTCAAAAATTTCAAAAATTTCAAAAATTTTAAAATTTCAAAATTTTAAAAATTTCAAAAATTTTAAAAATTTTAAAAATTTCAAAAATTTTAAAAATTTTAAAAATTTCAAAAATTTTAAAAATTTCAAAAATTTCAAAATTTCAAAATTTCAAAAATTTCAAAATTTTAAAAAATTTCAAAATTTCAAAATTTCAAAAATTTCAAAAATTTCAAAATTTTAAAATTTCAAAATTTCAAAAATTTCAAAAATTTCAAAAATTTCAAAATTTCAAAAATTTCAAAATTTCAAAATTTCATATTTTTGAAATTTTAAAAATTTCAAATATTTCAAAAATTTCAAAAATATCATTTATTTTTAAATTTTAAAAATTTCAAAAATTTCAAAAATTTTAAAATTTTAAAAATTTCAAAAATTTCAAAATTTCAAAAATTTCAAAATTTCAAAATTTCAAAATTTCAAAAATTTCAAAAATTTCAAAAATTTCAAATTTTTGAAATTTTAAAAATTTCAAAAATTTCAAAATTTCAAATTTTTGAAATTTTAAAAATTTCAAAAAATTTCAAAATTTTAAAATTTCAAAAATTTCAAAATTTTCAAAAATTTCAAAAATTTCGAAAATTTCAAAAATTTTACCAATTTCAAAAATTTCAAAAATATTAAAAATTTCAAAAATTTCAAAAATTTCAAAATTTCAAAATTTTAAAAATTTTAAAAAATTTCAAAAATTTCAAAAATTTCACAAATTTCAAAATTTCAAAAATTTCAAAAAATTTCAAAAATTTCAAAAATTTCAAAATTTCAAAAATTTCAAAATTTCAAAATTTCAAAAATTTCAAAATTTCAAAAATTTCAAAAATTTCAAAATTTCAAAAATTTCAAAAATTTCAAAAATTTCAAAATTTCAAAAATTTCAAAAATTTCAAAAATTTCAAAATTTTCAAAATTTCAAAAATTTCAAAAATTTTACAAATTTTAAAAATTATAATATTTCAAAATTTTAAAAATATAATTTATTTCAAATATTTAAAAAATTTCAAAAATTTTAAAAATTTCAAAATTTTCAAAAATTTCGAAAATTTTGAAAGTTTCAAAAATTTCAAAATTTCAAAAATTTCAAAATTTTCAAAATTTCAAAATTTCAAAAATTTCAAATATTTCAAAAATTTCAAAATTTTCAAAAATATCATTTATTTCAAAAATTTCAAAAATTTCAAAATTTCAAAATTTCAAAATTTCAAAATTTCAAAAATTTCAAAATTTCAAAAATTTCAAAATTTCAAAATTTCAAAAATTTCAAAATTTCAAAAATTTCAAAAATTTCAAAATTTCAAAATTTCAAAAATTTCAAAATTTTCAAAATTTTCAAAATTTCAAAATTTCAAAATTTCAAAAATTTCAAAAAATTTCAAAAATTTCAAAATTTCAAAATTTCAAAATTTCAAAAATTTCAAAAATTTCAAAAATTTCAAAATTTCAAAATTTCAAAAATTTCAAAAATTTCAAAATTTCAAAAATTTCAAAATTTCAAAAATTTCAAAATTTCAAAATTTCAAAAATTTCAAAAATTTCAAAATTTCAAAAATTTCAAAAATTTCAAAATTTCAAAATTTCAAAATTTCAAAAATTTCACAATTTTCACAAATTTTACAAATTTCAAAAATTTCAAAATTTCAAAAATTTCAAAAATTTCAAAAATTTCACAAATTTCAAAAATTTCAAAAATTTCAAAATTTCAAAATTTCAAAAATTTCAAAAATTTTAAAAATTTCAAAAATTTCAAAAATTTTACAAATTTTACAAATTTCACAAATTTCACAAATTTCACAAATTTCAAAATTTCAAAATTTCAAAAATTTTATAAATATCAAATATTTTAAAAATTTCAAAAATTTTAAAAATTTTAAAAATTTCAAAAATTTTAAAAATTTCAAAATTTTAAAAATTTCAAAAATTTTAAAAATTTCAAAATTTCAAAATTTCAAAAATTTCAAAAATTTCAAAAATTTCAAAATTTCAAAATTTCAAAAATTTCAAAATTTCAAAAAATTTCAAAATTTCAAAATTTTAAAATTTCAAAAATTTCAAAAATTTCAAAATTTCAAAAATTTCAAAAATTTCAAAAATTTCAAAATTTCATATTTTTGAAATTTTAAAAATTTCAAATATTTCAAAAATTTCAAAAATATCATTTATTTTTAAATTTTAAAAATTTCAAAAATTTCAAAATTTTAAAAATTTTAAAAATTTCAAAATTTCAAAAATTTCAAAAATTTCAAAAATTTCAAAAATTTCAAAATTTCAAAATTTTGAAATTTTAAAATTTCAAAATTTCAAAATTTCAAATTTGTTGAAATTTTAAAAATTTCAAAAATTTCACCAATTTCACAAATTTCAAAAATATTAAAAATTTCAAAATTTCAAAAATTTTAAAAATTTTAAAAATTTCAAAAATTTCAAAAATTTCACAAATTTCACAAATCTCAAAATTTCAAAAATTTCAAAAATTTCAAAATTTCAAAAATTTCAAAATTTCAAAATTTCAAAAATTTCAAAAATTTCAAAATTTTCAAAAATTTCAAAAATTTCAAAATTTTACAAATTTTAAAAATTATAAAATTTCAAAATTTTAAAAATATAATTTATTTCAAATATTTCAAAATTTCAAAATTTTAAAAATTTCAAAATTTTCAAAAATTTCAAATTTTTGAAATTTTAAAAATTTCAAAAATTTCACCAATTTCACAAATTTCAAAATATTAAAATTTCAAAATTTCAAAATTTCAAAATTTTAAAAATTTCAAAATTTCAAAAATTTCAAAAATTTCACAAATCTCAAAAATTTCAAAAAATTTCAAAAATTTCAAAAATTTCAAAATTTCAAAAATTTCAAAAATTTCAAAATTTTCAAAAATTTCAAAATTTCAAAAATTTCAAAAATTTTACAAATTTTAAAAATTATAATATTTCAAAAATTTTAAAAATATAATTTATTTCAAATATTTCAAAAATTTCAAAATTTTTAAAAATTTCAAAATTTTCAAAAATTTCGAAAATTTTGAAAGTTTCAAAATTTCAAAAATTTCAAAAATTTCAAAATTTCAAAAATTTCAAAATTTTCAAAAATTTCAAAATTTCAAAAATTTCAAAAATTTCAAAATTTCAAAATTTCAAAAATTTCAAAATTTCAAATATTTCAAAATTTCAAAATTTTCAAAAATATCATTTATTTCAAATATTTCAAAATTTCAAAATTTCAAAAATTTCAAAATTTCAAAATTTCAAAAATTTCAAAATTTCAAAATTTCAAAAATTTCAAAAATTTCAAAAATTTCAAAATTTCAAAATTTCAAAAATTTCAAAATTTCAAAATTTTCAAAATTTCAAAAATTTCAAAAATTTCAAAAATTTCAAAATTTCAAAATTTCAAAATTTCAAAATTTCAAAATTTCAAAAATTTCAAAAATTTCAAAAATTTCAAAATTTCAAAAATTTCAAAAAATTTCAAAATTTCAAAATTTCAAAATTTCAAAATTTCAAAATTTCAAAAATTTCAAAATTTCAAAATTTCAAAAATTTCAAAAATTTCAAAATTTCAAAATTTCAAAATTTCAAAAATTTCAAAATTTCAAAAATTTCAAAAAATTTCAAAAATTTCAAAATTTCAAAAATTTCAAAATTTCAAAATTTCAAAATTTCAAAAATTTCAAAATTTCAAAATTTCAAAATTTCAAAAATTTCAAAAATTTCAAAAATTTCAAAAATTTCAAAATTTCAAAAATTTCAAAATTTTAAAATTTCAAAAATTTCAAAATTTCAAAATTTTTAAAATTTTTAAAATTTCAAAAATTTCAAAATTTTCAAAAATTTTAAAAATTTCAAAAATTTCAAAATTTCAAAAATTTCAAAATTTCAAAATTTTCAAAATTTCAAAATTTTCAAAATTTCAAAATTTCAAAAATTTCAAAATTTCAAAAATTTCAAAATTTCAAAAATTTCAAAATTTCAAAAATTTCAAAAATTTCAAAAATTTCAAAAATTTCAAAAATTTCAAAAATTTCAAAATTTCAAAATTTCAAAATTTCAAAAATTTCAAAAATTTCAAAAATTTCAAAAATTTCAAAAATTTCAAAAATTTCAAAAATTTCAAAATTTCAAAATTTTCAAAAATTTCAAAAATTTCAAAATTTCAAAAATTTCAAAAATTTCAAAAATTTCAAAATTTCAAAATTTCAAAATTTCAAAAATTTCAAAAATTTCAAAAATTTCAAAAATTTCAAAATTTCAAAAATTTCAAAAATTTCAAAAATTTCAAAAATTTCAAAAATTTCAAAAATTTCAAAAATTTCAAAAATTTCAAAAATTTCAAAAATTTCAAAAATTTCAAAATTTCAAAAATTTCAAAATTTCAAAATTTCAAAAATTTCAAAATTTCAAAAAATTTCAAAATTTCAAAAATTTCAAAAATTTCAAAATTTCAAAATTTCAAAATTTTCAAAAATTTCAAAATTTCAAAAATTTCAAAATTTTACAAATTTTAAAAATTATAATATTTCAAAAATTTTAAAAATATAATTTATTTCAAATATTTCAAAAATTTCAAAAATTTTAAAAATTTCAAAATTTTCAAAAATTTCAAAATTTTGAAAATTTTCAAAATTTCAAAATTTCAAAAATTTCAAAATTTCAAAATTTCAAAAATTTCAAAAATTTCAAAATTTCAAAATTTCAAAAATTTCAAAATTTCAAAAATTTCAAAAATTTCAAAATTTTCAAAAATTTCAAAATTTATTTCAAATATTTCAAAATTTCAAAATTTCAAAAATTTCAAAATTTCAAAATTTCAAAATTTCAAAAATTTCAAAATTTCAAAATTTCAAAAATTTCAAAAATTTCAAAATTTCAAAATTTCAAAAATTTCAAAATTTCAAAATTTCAAAAATTTCAAAAATTTCAAAATTTCAAAATTTCAAAATTTCAAAAATTTCAAAATTTCAAAATTTCAAAAAATTTCAAAAATTTCAAAAATTTCAAAAATTTCAAAATTTCAAAAATTTCAAAATTTCAAAAAATTCAAAAATTTCAAAAATTCACAAAAATTTCACAAATTTCAAAAATTTCAAAATTTCACAAATTTCACAAATTTCAAAAATTTCAAAAATTTTAAAAATTTCAAAATTTTAAAAATTTTACAAATTTCAAAAATTTTAAAAATTTTATAAATATCAAATATTTTAAAAATTTCAAAATTTTAAAATTTTAAAAATTTAAAAAATTTTAAAAATTTCAAAAATTTCAAAAATTTTAAAAATTTCAAAAATTTCAAAAATTTTAAAAATTTTAAAAATTTCAAATTTTTGAAATTTTAAAAATTTCAAATATTTCAAAAATTTCAAAAATATCATTTATTTTTAAATTTTAAAAATTTCAAAATTTCAAAAATTTTAAAAATTTCAAAAATTTCAAAATTTCAAAATTTCAAATTTTTTGAAATTTTAAAAATTTCAAATATTTCGAAAATTTCAAAAATTTTAAAAATTTCAAAATTTTCAAAAATTTCAAAATTTCGAAAATTTCAAAAATTTCAAAATTTCAAAATATCACCAATTTCACAAATTTCAAAAATATTAAAAATTTCAAAATTTCAAAATTTTAAAAAATTCAAAAATTTCAAAATTTCACAAATTTCACAAATCTCAAAATTTCAAAAATTTCAAAAATTTCAAAAATTTCAAAAATTTTAAAAATTTCAAAAATTTCAAAAATTTCAAAAATTTTAAAAATTTTTAAAAATTATAATATTTCAAAATTTCAAAAATATAATTTATTTCAAATATTTCAAGAATTTCAAAAATTTTAAAAATTTCAAAATTTTCAAAATTTCGAAAATTTCAAAAATTTTGAAAATTTTGAAAGTTTCAAAATTTCAAAATTTCAAAAATTTCAAAATTTCAAAATTTCAAAATTTCAAAATTTCAAAAATTTCAAAATTTCAAAATTTCAAAATTTCAAAATTTCAAATATTTCAAAAATTTCAAAATTTTCAAAAATATCATTTATTTCAAATATTTCAAAATTTCAAAAATTTCAAAATTTCAAAAATTTCAAAATTTCAAAAATTTTAAAAATTTCAAAATTTCAAAATTTCAAAATTTCAAAAATTTCAAAAATTTCAAAATTTCAAAATTTCAAAATTTCAAAAATTTCAAAATTTCAAAATTTCAAAAATTTCAAAATTTCAAAATTTCAAAATTTCAAAAATTTCAAAATTTCAAAATTTCAAAAATTTCAAAAATTTCAAAAATTTCAAAATTTTCAAAAATTTCAAAAAATTTCAAAAATTTCAAAATTTTCAAAATTTCAAAATTTCAAAATTTTCAAAATTTCAAAATTTCAAAATTTCAAAAATTTCAAAATTTCAAAAATTTCAAAAATTTCAAAAATTTCAAAATTTCAAAAATTTCAAAAATTTCAAAAATTTTCAAAAATTTCAAAAATTTCAAAATTTCAAAAATTTCAAAATTTCAAAAATTTCAAAATTTCAAAATTTCAAAAATTTCAAAATTTTCAAAATTTCAAAATTTCAAAAATTTTAAAAATTTCAAAAATTTCAAAAATTTCTAAAATTTCAAAAATTTCAAAAATTTTAAAATTTCAAAATTTCAAAATTTCAAAAATTTCAAAATTTTAAAAATTTCAAAAATTTCAAAAATTTCAAAAATTTCAAAAATTTCACAAATTTCAAAAATTTTAAAAAATTTCAAAAATTTAAAAATTTCAAAAATTTTACAAATTTTACAAATTTCAAAAATTTTAAAAATTTTATAAATATCAAATATTTTAAAAATTTCAAAATTTTAAAAATTTTAAAAATTTCAAAAATTTTAAAAATTTCAAAAATTTCAAAAATTTTAAAAATTTCAAAAATTTAAAAAATTTTAAAAATTTCAAAAATTTCAAAAATTTCATATTTTTGAAATTTTAAAAATTTCAAAAATTTCAAAATTTCAAAAATATCATTTATTTTTAAATTTTAAAAATTTCAAAAATTTTAAAAATTTCAAAAATTTCAAAATTTCAAAATTTCAAATTTTTTGAAATTTTAAAAATTTCAAATATTTCAAAATTTTTAAAAATTTCAAAATTTTCAAAAATTTTAAAAATTTCGAAAATTTCAAAATTTCAAAAATTTCAAAAAATTTCACCAATTTCACAAATTTCAAAAATTAAAAATTTCAAAAATTTCAAAATTTCAAAAATTTCAAAAATTTCAAAAATTTCAAAATTTCAAAAATTTTAAAAATTTAAAAATTTTAAAAAATTTCAAAAATTTCACAAATTTCAAAAATTTCAAAAATTTCAAAAATTTCAAAAATTTCAAAAATTTCAAAAATTTCAAAAATTTCAAAATTTCAAAATTTCAAAAATTTCAAAAATTTCAAAATTTCAAAAATTTCAAAATTTTAAAAATTTCAAAATTTCAAAAATTTCAAAATTTCAAAAATTTTAAAAATTTTAAAAATTATAATATTTCAAAATTTCAAAAATATAATTTATTTCAAATATTTCAAAAATTTCAAAAATTTTAAAAATTTCAAAATTTTCAAAAATTTCGAAAATTTCAAAAATTTTGAAAATTTTGAAAGTTTCAAAAATTTCAAAATTTCAAAAATTTCAAAAATTTCAAAATTTCAAAAATTTCAAAAATTTTAAAATTTTCAAAAATATCATTTATTTCAAATATTTCAAAATTTCAAAAATTTCAAAATTTCAAAAATTTCAAAAATTTCAAAATTTCAAAAATTTCAAAAATTTCAAAATTTCAAAATTTCAAAAATTTTAAAAATTTCAAAATTTCAAAATTTCAAAATTTCAAAAATTTCAAAAATTTCAAAAATTTCAAAAATTTCAAAATTTCAAAATTTCAAAAATTTCAAAATTTCAAAATTTCAAAAATTTCAAAAATTTCAAAAATTTCAAAATTTCAAAAATTTCAAAAATTTCAAAAATTTCAAAATTTCAAAATTTCAAAAATTTCAAAATTTCAAAAATTTCGAAAATTTCAAAAATTTCAAAAATTTTAAATATTTCAAAATTTCAAAATTTCAAAATTTCAAAATTTCAAAAATTTCAAAAATTTCAAAAATTTCAAAAATTTCAAAATTTCAAAATTTCAAAAATTTCAAAAATTTCAAAAATTTCAAAATTTCAAAAATTTCAAAAATTTCAAAATTTTAAAAATTTTAAAAATTTCAAAATTTCTAAAATTTCTAAAATTTCAAAATTTCAAAAATTTCAAAATTTCAAAAATTTCAAAATTTCAAAATTTCAAAATTTCAAAAATTTCAAAATTTCAAAAATTTCAAAAATTTCAAAAATTTCAAAAATTTCAAAAATTTCAAAAATTTCAAAAATTTCAAAAATTTCAAAATTTCAAAAATTTCAAAAATTTCAAAAATTTCAAAATTTCAAAAATTTCAAAATTTCAAAAATTTCAAAATTTCAAAATTTCAAAAATTTCAAAAAATTTCAAAAATTTCAAAATTTCAAAAATTTCAAAATTTCAAAATTTCAAAATTTCAAAAAATTTCAAAATTTCAAAAATTTCAAAAATTTCAAAATTTCAATTTCAAACGAAGGCAATGCCGGCAATGTTTTGCTAAGAAAGTCAAAACAAAAATCGTAAAGACTCAGAAAAACAGAATTTTGTATAAAACTTTTTGTATACCCTTGCCACGCCCACTCTAACGCCCAAAAATATATAAAATGAACTCAGTTAGCCGGGCCAGCGCCCATTTTGTCAAGTTTTGTTCTTGCTGATCCACAAACTCTTACAATTTAATTCTTCCAACAAATGCGACGGTCTAAGGTAATTCCGAGGTACGTCACCTTATCTTCGTCCTTGAGTCAATTCCCATCAATGTAAAGGCTACACGAACGGCCAGGGCGGAGAGCAAAAGTGGCATGCTGCGTTTTGTAAACATTAAATGCGATGTTTCATCGAGAGGCCCAGCACACAAATTCGTTAATGAAGTTATGGACACGTCGGGACGCATACGTTGTAGTGCTACCAGCTGCAAGAATTGCAGTGTCATATGCATATGTGGCCAGGCGTGTACCACGAGCAACTGGGTTTGGAAGATCCGAAGTGTAAATTTTATACAGGACCGGACCAAGGACGCTTTCCTTCGGGACACCAACACGAATTGGGCAAAGTCCAAAACGGTGTCCACGAATTTCAACAGCAAACTCCTTATTTTTTTTATTTCATACAAACTGCGGTAGGCTTTAGAGCTGTTAGCGGCAGTCCCCGGACACTTCCTGTGCCTTCGGATTTTTTTCGCTCTCATTCTTATTCTCGTTTTGAGGCTTGAGCGCTCATTGCACGAGTCCTGATTTGGTTTGAAGTTTTATTAACCACTTAAAAGCAGTCGGTGTTTTCTGTGACACCGACCACGATATGCCCTGTTCGTTTCTAGTAGATTGATTCTATTTATTGGAACACATGCAGATAGGGAAAACCACTGATATGAATTATAAACCAAAATGGAATTTATAGTGAAATATTAAAAAATTACTATAACATATAATATTTTGATTTTTATCATAAACCCAATAGTGAATACGCCCATATTATTAGAAAACGAGGACGGAAGCTAACTTCGGCAAGCCGAAGTTTTAATACCCTTGCAGACTTAGCCGAAATGTGTAAAATAAACCTGAAGATTTCTTAATACAAATGCCAAGAGCAATAGTATATAGACGTCCGATCGTCACGCGCTTTTACCCTGATCAATGTACGCATAAAAAAATAAGATTTAAAGATTTATGTCAATAGCTTTTACACTACGCGAAATATCCTAAAAATCGTTAAATTTGGACCGATTTTACCCTATTGTACCTATGGGAGCTATAGGATATAGACGTCCGATCGGGGCGATTTTCAAACTTGATCTGCGTACACATGTTTTAGGACGATTGTGAAAGTTTTAGATAGCTAGCTTTTAAACTGAGCTCGCAAACGGTATTGAAACAGACGGACATGGCTATATCGACTCTCCTATTGATCCTGATCAAGAATATATATAATTTATGGGGTCGGAAACGTCTCCTTCACTGCGTTACAAACTTCTGAACAAATTATAATACCCTCTGCAAGGGTATAATTAGCATAAGTCAAAAATATTCTTGCCGCATCGACTAAAATGCACACATGCACCCCTGTATGAAAATACATGAACACGCCTACATGTAAAGACTAATTTTAGCGCAGGCGCACCTTTTATCAACATGAGCGTTCTGCGACTGAACGTCCGGACTTGTGCAATGAGCGCGCGAGCCAACCATTGTATATGCAGCCACGCAAAAATATATTAGGAGCGGAGGGGTGATTTGCAACTACAACAAGCTGCAAATGTCAGTCTATCAGTTCCTACTTCACTTGTTTTCGCGAAAAAGCACGACCAACGGGATGTAAGATGACTGATACCGCTACTCCAGCCACTAAACTCACAAAAACAGTAAGTTTTGCCATGAAAGTGGACTTGTCCATAGGCTCTGCACAAAGAATTTCGAAACAATCGAGCATGATCGAGACTGACGAATTGGGCAAAGTCCAAAACGGTGTCCACGAATATCAACAGCAAACTCCGTATTTTTTTTTATTTCATACAAGCTGCGGTAGGCTTTAGAGCTGTTAGCGGCAGTCCCCGCACACTTCCTGTGCCTTCGCATTTTTTTCGCTTCATTCTTATTCTCGTTTTGAGGCTTGAGCGCTCATTGCACGAGTCCTGATTCGGTTTGAAGTTTTATTAACCCTTAAAAGCAGTCAAAATATTTTTGCCGCATCGACTTGAAATAAATGCACACATGCACCTTTGAATGAGAATGCATAAACACGCATACATGTAACGACTTATTTAAGAGCAGGCGCACCCTTTATCAAAATTTAAATGCCTTTCCTGAGAAGGTTGAACAATCAAAGAGGTTTTTTTTTCTTGGATGTAGAAAGACGCGGATGCAGAAAGACGCGTAGTAAACCAGGACGGGAGAATGGCTTAAAAGTACTTTTTGAGTATACAGAACCAGATGGCTTACGTTTTTCAATAGTCTCTAGATAATACACTCACAGTTAATACGCTTGAGTTGTTCTTTATTTGTGGCCAAGCACCCCTCCTTGTCCTTTGTCTCATGGTCACCACCACATCTGGCAAACTTTGGCAAGAGTGAGCAAAAATTTTTAGAATGCCCAAATTCTTCACATCGGAAACACCTTTAAGGACCCTTTTTCTAAAGCTGCGTTGCCACTTTAAACACCTGTTAGTCAATTATTTGGATATTATAGACAGTTTTGTTGTTTCTTGCGGGTTCCAACTCAACAAATAATATATCCCAATATTGACTAGTGGTCGCGTAACTTGGTCCTTAGCAAAGACCAAGTACTTAGCCACATGAGACTCATGATTGGTTTTGTCGAGATGGCTTGAATTTGGAAGACATCTTTTCTGGGAACTATACCATTATATAACAAGTTAACCGCAGCAGACTGCCTGCCAACCGAATGCAAGGCCGGCAATGTTTTGCTAAGAAAGTCAAAACAAAAATCGTAAAGACTCAGAAAAACAGAATTTTGTATAAAACTTTTTTGTATACCCTTGCCACGCCCACTCTAACGCCCAAAAATACATAAAATGAACTCAGTTAGCCGGGCCAGCGCCCATTTTGTCAAGTTTTGTTCTTGCTGATCCACAAACTCTAACAATTTAATTCTTCCAACAAATGCGACGGTCTAAGGTAACTCCGAGGTACGTCACCTTATCTTTGTCCTTGAGTCAATTCCCATCAATGTAAAGGCTACGCGAACGGCCAGGGCGGAGAGCAAAAGTGGCATGCTGCGTTTTGTCAACATTAAATGCGATGTTTCATCGAGAGGCCCAGCACACAAATTCGTTAATGAAGTTATGGACACGTCGGGACGCATACGTTGCAGTGCTACCAGCTGCAAGAATTGCAGTGTCATATGCATATGTGGCCAGGCGTGTACCACGAGCAACTGGGTTTGGAAGATCCGAAGTGTAAATTTTATACAGGACCGGACCAAAGACGCTTTCCTTCGGGACACCAACACGAATTGGGCAAAGTCCAAAACGGTGTACACGAATTTCAACAGCAAACTCCTTATTTTTTTATTTCATACAAACTGCGGTAGGCTTTAGAGCTGTTAGCGGCAGTCCCCGGACACTTCCTGTGCCTTCGGATTTTTTTCGCTCTCATTCTTATTCTCGTTTTGAGGCTTGAGCGCTCATTGCACGAGTCCTGATTTGGTTTGAAGTTTTATTAACCACTTAAAAGCAGTCGGTGTTTTCTGTGACACCGACCACGATATGCCTTGTTCGTATCTATTAGATTGATTTCTATTTATTGGAACACATGCAGATAGGGAAAACCACTGATATGAATTTGTAAACCAAAATGGAATTTATAGTGAAATATTAAAAAATTACTATAACATATAATATTTTGATTTTTATCATAAACCCAATAGTGAATACGCCCATATTATTAGAAAACGAGGACGGAAGCTAACTTCGGCAAGCCGAAGTTTTAATACCCTTGCAGACTTAGCCGAAATGTGTAAAATAAACCTGAAGATTTCTTAATACAAATGCCAAGAGCAATAGTATATAGACGTCCGATCGTCACGCGCTTTTACCCTGATCAATGTACGCATAAAAAAATAAGATTTAAAGATTTATGTCAATAGCTTTTACACTACGCGAAATATCCTAAAAATCGTTAAATTTGGACCGATTTTACCCTATTGTACCTATGGGAGCTATAGGATATAGACGTCCGATCGGGGCGATTTTCAAACTTGATCTGCGTACACATGTTTTAGGACGATTGTGAAAGTTTTAGATAGCTAGCTTTTAAACTGAGCTCGCAAACGGTATTGAAACAGACGGACATGGCTATATCGACTCTCCTATTGATCCTGATCAAGAATATATATAATTTATGGGGTCGGAAACGTTTCCTTCACTGCGTTACAAACTTCTGAACAAATTATAATACCCTCTGCAAGGGTATAATTAGCAAAAGTCAAAAATATTCTTGCCGCATCGACTAAAATGCACACATGCACCCCTGTATGAAAATACATGAACACGCATACATGTAACGACTAATTTTAGCGCAGGCGCACCTTTTATCAAAATGAGCGTTCTGCGACTGAACGTCCGGACTTGTGCAATGAGCGCGCGAGCCAACCATTGTATATGCAGCCACGCAAAAATATATTAGGAGCGGAATTTGATCAAATGAAAATCCCGGGCACTCTCAGATTGTAAGGTGGTTGCCTTTGTACATAGCAAATTCAATGACCGTCGGGAGGTGGTCATTAATCCAAAAAAAATGAGTGGGTCCGCAAGTAGCAAAAAGGTAGTAATTACTGATATCATTTTATCAAAGCGTAACAACAACCTATCGAGTGCAGCCGCTTGGGCTGTCGCAGCAGCCTCTTGTTGCTTTCTTAATCCGTAACTAAAAATTAAAAGCCTGTCTTGAGAAGGTTGAACAATCAAGATGTTTTTTTACTTGGATGTAGAAAGACGCGGATGCAGAAAGACGCGTAGTAAACCAAGACGGGAGCATGGCTTAAAAGTACGTTTTGAGTCTACAGAACCAGATAGATTATACACTCACAGTTAATACGCTTGAGTTGCTCTTTATTTGTGGCCAAGCACCTCTCCTTGTCTTTTGTCTCATGGTCACCACCACATCTGGCAAACTTTGGCATGAGTGAGCAAAAATTTTTAGAATGCCCAAATTCTTGACATCGGAAACACCTTTAAGGACCCTTTCTCTAAAGCTGCGTTGCCACTTTAAACACCTGGTAGTCAATTATTTGTACATTATAGACATTTTTGTTGTTTCTAGCGGGTTCCAGCTCAACAAAGAATATATCCCAATGTTGACTAGTAGTCGCGTAGCTTGGTCCTTAGCAGAAACCAAGTGCTTAGCCACATGAGACTCATGATTGGTTTCACGACAACCTTTTGTCGAGATGGCTTGAAATTGGAAGACATCTTTTTGGGAACTATACCATCATCTGACATTGTTCTTGCGTAATGAACTAAAGAAAAAAAAAAGTTAACCGCAGCAGCCTGCCTGCCAACCGAAGGCAAGGCCGGCAATGTTTTTCTAAGAAAGTCAAAACAAAAATCGTAAAAACTCAGAAAAACATAATTTTGTATAAAACTTTTTTTTTATACCCTTGTCACGCCCACTCTAACGCCCAAAAATTCATAAAACGCTTTAGCCGGGCTAGCGCCTACATTTCCGCCTTTCATGGCCTGTGGTACCATGTCTTGGCATAGATGGCGCAATACAATTGCGCCATATAACGGATGAATTTGGAACAGCTGGCAAAGGTGCTCAACAGAGTCAACGTTTATTCTCGATAAGGATTTATATTAAAGGAAATTGCGATGGTTTTAATTTGTCATATCCCAAGAACTATGCAATTCACGTTATCCAATTGTTCCCTGGGTACCGACTTTAACATAAAAATCGGGAGCTAATTGGAGCCGCAAAAAACATACAAGAAGGCGTAAATATATTGAGTTGTTAAAAAACGGGAATCCAAAAGTAGAGACACTCGACTTTAGCGTTCTCTCTTGTTAAAGTTAGAAAGTTGCAATTTTCTATGTGTTTTATATTTGGCAATCAATCCGACCTACCAAATTTTATAGGGATCGGCCAAAAATATCCTATAGCTGCCAAATAACTGAACGATTGAAAGTGCCATAACTTTGGTGTTTTTAAAGTTAGGAAGTTGGGATTTTTATAAAAATATTCTGCAAGGGTATATCAAATTCGCCTCCGCCCGAAGTTAACTTTCTTGTTTTTATATTCTTGCAAAGGGTATTATAATATTGATCAAAAGTGTGCAACGCAGTGAAATAGACACCATATAAAGTATATATATTCTTAAGCATGTGATATAAGCATGTCCGTCAGGCCATCTGTCTTCAAAAATTTTAAAAATTTCATAAATTTCAAAAATTTCAAAAATTTCAAAAATTTCAAAAATTTCAAAAATTTCAAAAATTTCAAAATTTCAAAAATTTCAAAAATTTCAAAAATTTCAAAAATTTCAAAAATTTCAAAATTTCAAAAATTTCAAAAATTTCAAAAATTTCAAAATTTCAAAATTTCAAAATTTCAAAATTTCAAAAATTTCAAAAATTTCAAAATTTCAAAAATTTCAAAATTTCAAAAATTTCAAAAATTTCAAAAATTTCAAAAATTTCAAAAATTTCAAAAATTTCAAAAATTTCAAAATTTCAAAAATTTCAAAAATTTCAAAAATTTCAAAAATTTCAAAAATTTCAAAAATTTCAAAAATTTCAAAAAATTTCAAAAATTTCACAAATTTTACAAATTTCAAAAATTTCAATAATTTAAAAAATTTCAACAACTTCAAAAATTTCAATAATTTCAAAATTTTTGAAATTTTTGAAATTTTTGAAATTTTTGAAATTTTTGAAATTTTCGAAATTTTTGAAATTTTTGAAATTTTTGAAATTTTTGAAATTTTTGAAATTTTTGAAATTTTGAAATTTTTGAAATTTTTGAAATTTTTGAAATTTTTGAAATTTTTGAAATTTATGAAATTTTTAAAATTTTTGAAGACAGATGGCCTGACGGACATGCTTATATCACATGCTTAAGAATATATATACTTTATATGGTGTCTATTTCACTGCGTTGCACACTTTTGATCAATATTATAATACCCTTTGCAAGAATATAAAAACAAGAAAGTTAACTTCGGGCGGAGGCGAATTTGATATACCCTTGCAGAATATTTTTATAAAAATCCCAACTTCCTAACTTTAAAAACACCAAAGTTATGGCACTTTCAATCGTTCAGTTATTTGGCAGCTTAGGATATTTTTGGCCGATCCCTATAAAATTTGGTAGGTCGGATTGATTGCCAAATATAAAACACATAGAAAATTGCAACTTTCTAACTTTAACAAGAGAGAACGCTAAAGTCGAGTGTCTCTACTTTTGGATTCCCGTTTTTTAACAACTCAATATATTTACGCCTTCTTGTATGTTTTTCGCGGCTCCAATTAGCTCCCGATTTTTATGTTAAAGTCGGTACCCAGGGAACAATTGGATAACGTGAATTGCATAGTTCTTGGGATATGACAAATTAAAACCATCGCAATTTCCTTTAATATAAATCCTTATCGAGAATAAACGTTGACTCTGTTGATCACCTTTGCCAGCTGTTCCAAATTCATCCGTTATATGGCGCAATTGTATTGCGCCATCTATGCCAAGACATGGTACCACAGGCCATGAAAGGCGGAAATGTAGGCGCTAGCCCGGCTAAAGCGTTTTATGAATTTTTGGGCGTTAGAGTGGGCGTGACAAGGGTATAAAAAAAAGTTTTATACAAAATTATGTTTTTCTGAGTCTTTACGATTTTTGTTTTGACTTTCTTAGAAAAACATTGCCGGCCTTGCCTTCGGTTGGCAGGCAGGCTGCTGCGGTTAACTTTTTTTTCTTTAGTTCATTATGCAAGAACAATGTCAGATGATGGTATAGTTCCCAAAAAGATGTCTTCCAATTTCAAGCCATCTCGACAAAAGGTTGTCGTGAAAGCAATCATGAGTCTCATGTGGCTAAGCACTTGGTTTCTGCTAAGGACCAAGCTACGCGACTACTAGTCAACATTGGGATATATTCTTTGTTGAGTTGGAACCCGCTAGAAACAACAAAAATGTCTATAATGTACAAATAATTGACTACAAGGTGTTTAAAGTGGCAACGCAGCTTTAGAGAAAGGGTCCTTAAAGGTGTTTCCGATGTCAAGAATTTGGGCATTCTAAAAATTTTTGCTCACTCATGCCAAAGTTTGCCAGATGTGGTGGTGACCATGAGACAAAAGACAAGGAGAGGTGCTTGGCCACAAATAAAGAGCAACTCAAGCGTATTAACTGTGAGTGTATAATCTATCTGGTTCTGTAGACTCAAAACGTACTTTTAAGCCATGCTCCCGTCTTGGTTTACTACGCGTCTTTCTGCATCCGCGTCTTTCTACATCCAAGTAAAAAAACATCTTGATTGTTCAACCTTCTCAAGACAGGCTTTTAATTTTTAGTTACGGATTAAGAAAGCAACAAGAGGCTGCTGCGACAGCCCAAGCGGCTGCAGTCGATAGGTTGTTGTTACGCTTTGATAAAATGATATCAGTAATTACTACCTTTTTGCTACTTGCGGACCCACTCATTTTTTTTGGATTAATGACCACCTCCCGACGGTCATTGAATTTGCTATGTACAAAGGCAACCACCTTACAATCTGACAGTGCCCGGGATTTTCATTTGATCAAATTCCGCTCCTAATATATTTTTGCGTGGCTGCATATACAATGGTTGGCTCGCGCGCTCATTGCACAAGTCCGGACGTTCAGTCGCAGAACGCTTATGTTGATAAAAGGTGCGCCTGCGCTAAAATTAGTCGTTACATGTATGCGTGTTCATGTATTTTCATACAGGGGTGCATGTGTGCATTTTAGTCGATGCGGCAAGACTATTTTTGACTTTTGCTAATTATACCTTTGCAGAGGGTATTATAATTTGTTCAGAAGTTTGTAACGCAGTGAAGGAAACGTTTCCGACCCCATAAATTTTATATATTCTTGATCAGGATCAATAGGAGAGTCGATATAGCCATGTCCGTCTGTCCGTCTGTTTCAATACCGTTTGCGAGCTCAGTTTAAAAGCTAGCGATCTAAAACTTTCACAATCGTCCTAAAACATGTGTACGCAGATCAAGTTTGAAAATCGCCCCGATCGGACGTCTATATCCTATAGCTCCCATAGGTACAATTTGATATATCTTGCAAGAATTTATGATATTTCGAGCAGTGTAAAAGCTATTGACATTAATCTTTCCAAATCCTATTTTTCTATGCATACCTTGATCAGGGTAAAAGCGCGTGGCGATCGGACGTCTATATCCTATAGCTCCCATAGGAACAATAGGATAAAATCGGTCCAAATTTAAACATTTTTAGGATATTTCGCGTAGTGTAAAAGCTATTGACATAAATCTTTAAATCTTATTTTTTTATGCGTACATTGATCAGGGTAAAAGCGCGTGACGATCGGACGTCTATATACTATTGCTCTTGGCATTTGTATTAAGAAATCTTCGGGTTTATTTTACACATTTCGGCTAAGTCTGCAAGGGTATTAAAACTTCGGCTTGCCGAAGTTAGCTTCCGTCCTCGTTTTCTAATAATATGGGCGTATTCACTATTGGGTTTATGATAAAAATCAAAATATTATATGTTATAGTAATTTTTTAATATTTCACTATAAATTCCATTTTGGTTTACAAATTCATATCAGTGGTTTTCCCTATCTGCATGTGTTCCAATAAATAGAAATCAATCTAATAGATACGAACAGGGCATATCGTGGTCGGTGTCACAGAAAACACCGACTGCTTTTAAGTGGTTAATAAAACTTCAAACCAAATCAGGACTCGTGCAATGAGCGCTCAAGCCTCAAAACGAGAATAAGAATGAGAGCGAAAAAAATCCGAAGGCACAGGAAGTGTCCGGGGACTGCCGCTAACAGCTCTAAAGCCTACCGCAGTTTGTATGAAATAAAAAAAATAAGGAGTTTGCTGTTGAAATTCGTGGACACCGTTTTGGACTTTGCCCAATTCGTGTTGGTGTCCCGAAGGAAAGCGTCTTTGGTCCGGTCCTGTATAAAATTTACACTTCGGATCTTCCAAACCCAGTTGCTCGTGGTACACGCCTGGCCACATATGCATATGACACTGCAATTCTTGCAGCTGGTAGCACTGCAACGTATGCGTCCCGACGTGTCCATAACTTCATTAACGAATTTGTGTGCTGGGCCTCTCGATGAAACATCGCATTTAATGTTGACAAAACGCGTAGCCTTTACATTGATGGGAATTGACTCAAGGACGAAGATAAGGTGACGTACCTCGGAGTTACCTTAGACCGTCGCATTTGTTGGAAGAATTAAATTGTTAGAGTTTGTGGATCAGCAAGAACAAAACTTGACAAAATGGGCGCTGGCCCGGCTAACTGAGTTCATTTTATGTATTTTTGGGCGTTAGAGTGGGCGTGGCAAGGGTATACAAAAAGTTTTATACAAAATTCTGTTTTTCTGAGTCTTTACGATTTTTGTTTTGACTTTCTTAGCAAAACATTGCCGGCCTTGCATTCGGTTGGCAGGCAGTCTGCTGCGGTTAACTTGTTAGATAATGGTATAGTTCCCAGAAAAGATGTCTTCCAAATTCAAGCCATCTCGACAAAACCAATCATGAGTCTCATGTGGCTAAGTACTTGGTCTTTGCTAAGGACCAAGTTACGCGACCACTAGTCAATATTGGGATATATTATTTGTTGAGTTGGAACCCGCAAGAAACAAGAAAACTGTCTATAATATCCAAATAATTGACTAACAGGTGTTTAAAGTGGCAACGCAGCTTTAGAAAAAGGGTCCTTAAAGGTGTTTCCGATGTGAAGAATTTGGGCATTCTAAAAATTTTTGCTCACTCTTGCCAAAGTTTGCCAGATGTGGTGGTGACCATGAGACAAAGGACAAGGAGGGGTGCTTGACCACAAATAAAGAACAACTCAAGCGTATTAACTGTGAGTGTATTATCTAGAGACTATTGAAAACGTAAGCCATCTGGTTCTGTATACTCAAAAAGTACTTTTAAGCCATTCTCCCGTCCTGGTTTACTACGCGTCTTTCTGCATCCGCGTCTTTCTACATCCAAGAAAAAAAAACCTCTTTGATTGTTCAACCTTCTCAGGAAAGGCATTTAAATTTTGATAAAGGGTGCGACTGCTCTTAAATAAGTCGTTACATGTATGCGTGTTTATGCATTCTCATTCAAAGGTGCATGTGTGCATTTATTTCAAGTCGATGCGGCAAAAATATTTTGACTGCTTTTAAGGGTTAATAAAACTTCAAACCGAATCAGGACTCGTGCAATGAGCGCTCAAGCCTCAAAACGATAATAAGAATGAAGCGAAAAAAATGCGAAGGCACAGGAAGTGTGCGGGGACTGCCGCTAACAGCTCTAAAGCCTACCGCAGCTTGTATGAAATAAAAGAAAATACGGAGTTTGCTGTTGATATTCGTGGACACCGTTTTGGACTTTGCCCAATTCGTCAGTCTCGATCATGCTCGATTGTTTCGAAATTCTTTGTGCAGAGCCTATGGACAAGTCCACTTTCATGGCAAAACTTACTGTTTTTGTGAGTTTAGTGGCTGGAGTAGCGGTATCAGTCATCTTACATCCCGTTGGTCGTGCTTTTTCGCGAAAAGAAGTGAAGTAGGAACTGATAGACTGACATTTGCAGCTTGTTGTAGTTGCAAATCACCCCTCCGCTCCTAATATATTTTTGCGTGGCTGCATATACAATGGTTGGCTCGCGCGCTCATTGCACAAGTCCGGACGTTCAGTCGCAGAACGCTCATGTTGATAAAAGGTGCGCCTGCGCTAAAATTAGTCGTTACATGTAGGCGTGTTCATGTATTTTCATACAGGGGTGCATGTGTGCATTTTAGTCGATGCGGCAAGAATATTTTTGACTTATGCTAATTATACCCTTGCAGAGGGTATTATAATTTGTTCAGAAGTTTGTAACGCAGTGAAGGAGACGTTTCCGACCCCATAAATTATATATATTCTTGATCAGGATCAATAGGAGAGTCGATATAGCCATGTCCGTCTGTTTCAATACCGTTTGCGAGCTCAGTTTAAAAGCTAGCTATCTAAAACTTTCACAATCGTCCTAAAACATGTGTACGCAGATCAAGTTTGAAAATCGCCCCGATCGGACGTCTATATCCTATAGCTCCCATAGGTACAATTGGATATATCTTGCAAGACTTTATGATATTTCGAGCAGTGTAAAAGCTATTGACATTAATCTTTCCAAATCCTATTTTTGTATGCATACCTTGATCAGGGTAAAAGCGCGTGGCGATCGGACGTCTATATCCTATAGCTCCCATAGGAACAATAGGGTAAAATCGGTCCAAATTTAATGATTTTTAGGATATTTCGCGTAGTGTAAAAGCTATTGACATAAATCTTTAAATCTTATTTTTTTATGCGTACATTGATCAGGGTAAAAGCGCGTGACGATCGGACGTCTATATACTATTGCTCTTGGCATTTGTATTAAGAAATCTTCAGGTTTATTTTACACATTTCGGCTAAGTCTGCAAGGGTATTAAAACTTCGGCTTGCCGAAGTTAGCTTCCGTCCTCGTTTTCTAATAATATGGGCGTATTCACTATTGGGTTTATGATAAAAATCAAAATAGTATATGTTATAGTAATTTTTTAATATTTCACTATAAATTCCATTTTGGTTTATAATTCATATCAGTGGTTTTCCCTATCTGCATGTGTTCCAATAAATAGAATCAATCTACTAGAAACGAACAGGGCATATCGTGGTCGGTGTCACAGAAAACACCGACTGCTTTTAAGTGGTTAATAAAACTTCAAACCAAATCAGGACTCGTGCAATGAGCGCTCAAGCCTCAAAACGAGAATAAGAATGAGAGCGAAAAAAATCCGAAGGCACAGGAAGTGTCCGGGGACTGCCGCTAACAGCTCTAAAGCCTACCGCAGTTTGTATGAAATTAAAAAAAATAAGGAGTTTGCTGTTGAAATTCGTGGACACCGTTTTGGACTTTGCCCAATTCGTGTTGGTGTCCCGAAGGAAAGCGTCCTTGGTCCGGTCCTGTATAAAATTTACACTTCGGATCTTCCAAACCCAGTTGCTCGTGGTACACGCCTGGCCACATATGCATATGACACTGCAATTCTTGCAGCTGGTAGCACTACAACGTATGCGTCCCGACGTGTCCATAACTTCATTAACGAATTTGTGTGCTGGGCCTCTCGATGAAACATCGCATTTAATGTTTACAAAACGCAGCATGCCACTTTTGCTCTCCGCCCTGGCCGTTCGCGTAGCCTTTACATTGATGGGAATTGACTCAAGGACGAAGATAAGGTGACGTACCTCGGAATTACCTTAGACCGTCGCATTTGTTGGAAGAATTAAATTGTTAGAGTTTGTGGATCAGCAAGAACAAAACTTGACAAAATGGGCGCTGGCCCGGCTAACTGAGTTCATTTTATATATTTTTGGGCGTTAGAGTGGGCGTGGCAAGGGTATACAAAAAAGTTTTATACAAAATTCTGTTTTTCTGAGTCTTTACGATTTTTGTTTTGACTTTCTTAGCAAAACATTGCCGGCATTGCCTTCGGTTGGCAGGCATTCTGCTGCGGTTAACTTGTTATATAATGGTATAGTTCCCAGAAAAGATGTCTTCCAAATTCAAGCCATCTCGACAAAACCAATCATGAGTATCATGTGGCTAAGTACTTGGTCTTTGCTAAGGACCAAGTTACGCGACCACTAGTCAATATTGGGATATATTATTTGTTGTGTTGGAACCCGCAAGAAACAAGAAAACTGTCTATAATATCCAAATAATTGACTAACAGGTGTTCAAAGTGGCAACGCAGCTTTAGAAAAAGGGTCCTTAAATGTGTTTCCGATGTGAAGAATTTGGGCATTCTAAAAATTTTTGCTCACTCTTGCCAAAGTTTGCCAGATGTGGTGGTGACCATGAGACAAAATACAAGGAGGGGTGCTTGGCCACAAATAAATAACAACTCAAGCGTATTAACTGTGAGTGTATTATCTATAGACTATTGAAAAACGTAAGCTATCTGGTTCTGTAGACTCAAAACGTACTTTTAAGCCATTCTCCCGTCCTGGTTTACTACGCGTCTTTCTGCATCCGCGTCTTTCTACATCCAAGTAAAAAAACCTCTTTGATTGTTCAACCTTCTCAGGAAAGGCATTTAAATTTTGATAAAGGGTGCGCTTGCTCTTAAATAAGTCGTTACATGTATGCGTGTTTATGCATTCTCATTCAAAGGTGCATGTGTGCATTTATTTCAAGTCGATGCGGCAAAAATATTTTGACTGCTTTTAAGTGGTTAAAAAAACTTCAAACCAAATCAGGACTCGTGCAATGAGCGCTCAAGCCTCAAAACGAGAATAAGAATGAGAGCGAAAAAAATCCGAAGGCACAGGAAGTGTCCGGGGACTGCCGCTAACAGCTCTAAAGCCTACCGCAGTTTGTATGAAATAAAAAAAAATAAGGAGTTTGCTGTTGAAATTCGTGGACACCGTTTTGGACTTTGCCCAATTCGTGTTGGTGTCCCGAAGGAAAGCGTCCTTGGTCCGGTCCTGTATAAAATTTACACTTCGGATCTTCCAAACCCAGTTGCTCGTGGTACACGCCTGGCCACATATGCATATGACACTGCAATTCTTGCAGTTGGTAGCACTACAACGTATGCGTCCCGACGTGTCCATAACTTAATTAACAAATTTGTGTACTGGGCCTCTCGATGAAACATCGCATTTAATGTTGACAAAACGCAGCATGCCACTTTTGCTCTCCGCCCTGGCCGTTCGCGTAGCCTTTACATTGATGGGAATTGACTCAAGGACGAAGATAAGGTGACGTACCTTGGAATTACCTTAGACCGTCGCATTTGTTGGAAGAATTAAATTCAAATTTTTAAAATTTTTGAAATTTTTGAAATTTTTGAAATTTTTGAAATTTTTGAAATTTTTGAAATTTTTGAAATTTTTGAAATTTTTGAAATTTTTGAAATTTATAAAATTTTTAAAATTTTTGAAGACAGATGGCCTGACGGACATGCTTATATCACATGCTTCAGAATATATATACTTTATATGGTGTCTATTTCACTGCGTTGCACACTTTTGATCAATATTATAATACCCTTTGCAAGAATATAAAAACAAGAAAGCTAACTTCGGGCGGAGGCGAATTTGATATACCCTTGCAGAATATTTTTATAAAAATCCCAACTTCCTAACTTTAAAAACACCAAAGTTATGGCACTTTCAATCGTTCAGTTATTTGGCAGCTATAGGATATTTTTGGCCGATCCCTATAACATTTGGTAGGTCGGATTGATTGCCAAATATAAAACACATAGAAAATTGCAACTTTCTAACTTTAACAAGAGAGAACGCTAAAGTCGAGTGTCTCTACTTTTGGATTCCCGTTTTTTAACAACTCAATATATTTACGCATTCTTGTATGTTTTTCGCGGCTCCAATTAGCTCCCGATTTTTATGTTAAAGTCGGTACCCAGGGAACAATTGGATAACGTGAATTGCATAGTTCTTGGGATATGACAAATTAAAACCATCGCAATTTCCTTTAATATAAATCCTTATCGAGAATAAACGTTGTCTCTGTTGAGCACCTTTGCCAGCTGTTCCAAATTCATCCGTTATATGGCGCAATTGTATTGCGCCATCTATGCCAAGACATGGTACCACAGGCCATGAAAGGCGGAAATGTAGGCGCTAGCCCGGCTAAAGCGTTTTATGAATTTTTGGGCGTTAGAGTGGGCGTGACAAGGGTATAAAAAAAAGTTTTATACAAAATTATGTTTTTCTGAGTTTTTACGATTTTTGTTTTGACTTTCTTAGAAAAACATTGCCGGCCTTGCCTTCGGTTGGCAGGCAGGCTGCTGCGGTTAACTTTTTTTTTCTTTAGTTCATTATGCAAGAACAATGACAGATGATGGTATAGTTCCCAAAAAGATGTCTTCCAATTTCAAGCCATCTCGACAAAAGGTTGTCGTGAAACCAATCATGAGTCTCATGTGGCTAAGCACTTGGTTTCTGCTAAGGACCAAGCTACGCGACTACTAGTCAACATTGGGATATATTCTTTGTTGAGCTGGAACCCGCTAGAAACAACAAAAATGTCTATAATGTACAAATAATTGACTACCAGGTGTTTAAAGTGGCAACGCAGCTTTAGAGAAAGGGTCCTTAAAGGTGTTTCCGATGTCAAGAATTTGGGCATTCTAAAAATTTTTGCTCACTCTTGCCAAAGTTTGCCAGATGTGGTGGTGACCATGAGACAAAAGACAAGGAGAGGTGCTTGGCCACAAATAAAGAACAACTCAAGCGTATTAACTGTGAGTGTATAATCTATCTGGTTCTGTAGACTCAAAACGTACTTTTAAGCCATGCTCCCGTCTTGGTTTACTACGCGTTTTTCTGCATCCGCGTCTTTCTACATCCAAGTAAAAAAACATCTTGATTGTTCAACCTTCTCAAGACAGGCTTTTAATTTTTAGTTACGGATTAAGAAAGCAACAAGAGGCTGCTGCGACAGCCCAAGCGGCTGCAGTCGATAGGTTGTTGTTACGCTTTGATAAAATGATATCAGTAATTACTACCTTTTTGCTACTTGCGGACCCACTCATTTTTTTTGGATTAATGACCACCTCCCGACGGTCATTGAATTTGCTATGTACAAAGGCAACCACCTTACAATCTGAGAGTGCCCGGGATTTTCATTTGATCAAATTCCGCTCCTAATATATTTTTGCGTGGCTGCATATACAATGGTTGGCTCGCGCGCTCATTGCACAAGTCCGGACGTTCAGTAGCAGAACGCTCATGTTGATAAAAGGTGCGCCTGCGTTAAAATTAGTCGTTACATGTATGCGTGTTCATGTATTTTCATACAGGGGTGCATGTGTTCATTTTAGTCGATGCGGCAAGAATATTTTTGACTTTTAATTATACACTTGCAGAGGGTATTATAATTTGTTCAGAAGTTTGTAACGCAGTGAAGGAAACGTTTCCGACCCCATAAATTATATATATTCTTGATCAGGATCAATAGGAGAGTCGATATAGCCATGTCCGTCTGTCCGTCTGTTTCAATACCGTTTGCGAGCTCAGTTTAAAAGCTAGCGATCTAAAACTTTCACAATCGTCCTAAAACATGTGTACGCAGATCAAGTTTGAAAATCGCCCCGATCGGACGTCTATATCCTATAGCTCCCATAGGTACAATTTGATATATCTTGCACGAATTTATGATATTTCGAGCAGTGTAAAAGCTATTGCCATTAATCTTTCCAAATCCTATTTTTGTATGCGTACATTGATCAGGGTAAAAGCGCGTGACGATCGGACGTCTATATACTATTGCTCTTGGCATTTGTATTAAGAAATCTTCGGGTTTATTTTACACATTTCGGCTAAGTCTGCAAGGGTATTAAAACTTCGGCTTGCCGAAGTTAGCTTCCGTCCTCGTTTTCTAATAATATGGGCGTATTCACTATTGGGTTTATGATAAAAATCAAAATATTATATGTTATAGTATTTTTTAATATTTCACTATAAATTCCATTTTGGTTTACAAATTCATATCAGTGGTTTTCCCTATCTGCATGTGTTCCAATAAATAGAAATCAATCTAATAGATACGAACAGGGCATATCGTGGTCGGTGTCACAGAAAACACCGACTGCTTTTAAGTGGTTAATAAAACTTCAAACCAAATCAGGACTCGTGCAATGAGCGCTCAAGCCTCAAAACGAGAATAAGAATGAGAGCGAAAAAAATCCGAAGGCACAGGAAGTGTCCGGGGACTGCCGCTAACAGCTCTAAAGCCTACCGCAGTTTGTATGAAATAAAAAAAATAAGGAGTTTGCTGTTGAAATTCGTGGACACCGTTTTGGACTTTGCCCAATTCGTGTTGGTGTCCCGAAGGAAAGCGTCTTTGGTCCGGTCCTGTATAAAATTTACACTTCGGATCTTCCAAACCCAGTTGCTCGTGGTACACGCCTGGCCACATATGCAGATGACACTGCAATTCTTGTAGCTGGTAGCACTACAACGTATGCGTCCCGACGTGTCCATACCTTCATTAACGAATTTGTGTGCTGGGCCTCTCGATGAAACATCGCATTTAATGTTGACAAAACGCAGCATGCCACTTTTGCTCTCCGCCCTGGCCGTTCGCGTAGCCTTTACATTGATGGGAATTGACTCAAGGACAAAGATAAGGTGACGTACCTCGGAGTTACCTTAGACCGTCGCATTTGTTGGAAGAATTAAATTGTTAGAGTTTGTGGATCAGCAAGAACAAAACTTGACAAAATGGGCCCTGGCCCGGCTAACTGAGTTCATTTTATGTATTTTTGGGCGTTAGAGTGGGCGTGGCAAGGGTATACAAAAAAGTTTTATACAAAATTCTGTTTTTCTGAGTCTTTACGATTTTTGTTTTGACTTTCTTAGCAAAACATTGCCGGCCTTGCATTCGGTTGGCAGGCAGTCTGCTGCGGTTAACTTGTTAGATAATGGTATAGTTCCCAGAAAAGATGCCTTCCAAATTCAAGCCATCTCGACAAAACCAATCATGAGTCTCATGTGGCTAAGTACTTGGTCTTTGCTAAGGACCAAGTTACGCGACCACTAGTCAATATTGGGATATATTATTGTTTGAGTTGGAACCCGCAAGAAACAAGAAAACTGTCTATAATATCCAAATAATTGACTAACAGGTGTTTAAAGTGGCAACGCAGCTTTAGAAAAAGGGTCCTTAAAGGTGTTTCCGATGTGAAGAATTTGGGCATTCTAAAAATTTTTGCTCACTCTTGCCAAAGTTTGCCAGATGTGGTGGTGACCATGAGACAAAGGACAAGGAGGGGTGCTTGGCCACAAATAAAGAACAACTCAAGCGTATTAACTGTGAGTGTATTATCTATAGACTATTGAAAAACGTAAGCCATCTGGTTCTGTAGACTCAAAACGTACTTTTAAGCCATTCTCCCGTCCTGGTTTACTACGCGTCTTTCTGCATCCGCGTCTTTCTACATCCAAGTAAAAAAACCTCTTTGATTGTTCAACCTTCTCAGGAAAGGCATTTAAATTTTGATAAAGGGTGCGCTTGCTCTTAAATAAGTCGTTACATGTATGCGTGTTTATGCATTCTCATTCAAAGGTGCATGTGTGCATTTATTTCAAGTCGATGCGGCAAAAATATTTTGACTGCTTTTAAGTGGTTAATAAAACTTCAAACCAAATCAGGACTCGTGCAATGAGCGCTCAAGCCTCAAAACGAGAATAAGAATGAGAGCGAAAAAAATCCGAAGGCACAGGAAGTGTCCGGGGACTGCCGCTAACAGCTCTAAAGCCTACCGCAGTTTGTATGAAATAAAAAAAATAAGGAGTTTGCTGTTGAAATTCGTGGACACCGTTTTGGACTTTGCCCAATTCGTGTTGGTGTCCCGAAGGAAAGCGTCCTTGGTCCGGTGCTGTATAAAATTTACACTTCGGATCTTCCAAACCCAGTTGCTCGTGGTACACGCCTGGCCACATATGCATATGACACTGCAATTCTTGCAGCTGGTAGCACTACAACGTATGCGTCCCGACGTGTCCATAACTTCATTAACGAATTTGTGTGCTGTGCCTCTCGATGAAACATCGCATTTAATGTTGACTAAACGCAGCATGCCACTTTTGCTCTCCGCCCTGGCCGTTCGCGTAGCCTTTACATTGATGGGAATTGACTCAAGGACGAAGATAAGGTGACGTACCTCGGAGTTACCTTAGGCCGTCGCATTTGTTGGAAGAATTAAATTGTAAGAGTTTGTGGATCAGCAAGAACAAAACTTGACAAAATGGGCGCTGGCCCGGCTAACTGAGTTCATTTTATATATTTTTGGGCGTTAGAGTGGGCGTGGCAAGGGTATACAAAAAAGTTTTATACAAAATTCTGTTTTTCTGAGTCTTTACGATTTTTGTTTTGACTTTCTTAGCAAAACATTGCCGGCCTTGCCTTCGGTTGGCAGGCAGTCTGCTGCGGTTAACTTGTTATATAATGGTATAGTTCCCAGAAAAGATGTCTTCCAAATTCAAGCCATCTCGACAAAACCAATCATGAGTATCATGTGGCTAAGTACTTGGTCTTTGCTAAGGACCAAGTTACGCGACCACTAGTCAATATTGGGATATATTATTTGTTGAGTTGGAACCCGCTAGAAACAACAAAACTGTCTATAATATCCAAATAATTGACTAACAGGTATTTAAAGTGGCAACGCAGCTTTAGAAAAAGGGTCCTTAAAGGTGTTTCCAATGTGAAGAATTTGGGCATTCTAAAAATTTTTGCTCACTCTTGCCAAAGTTTGCCAGATGTGGTGGTGACCATGAGACAAAATACAAGGAGGGGTGCTTGGCCACAAATAAATAAAAACTCAAGCGTATTAACTGTGAGTGTATTATCTATAGACTATTGAAAAACGTAAGCCATCTGGTTCTGTAGACTCAAAACGTACTTTTAAGCCATTCTCCCGTCCTGGTTTACTACGCGTCTTTCTGCATCCGCGTCTTTCTACATCCAAGTAAAAAAACCTCTTTGATTGTTCAACCTTCTCAGGAAAGGCATTTAAATTTTGATAAAGGGTGCGCTTGCTCTTAAATAAGTCGTTACATGTATGCGTGTTTATGCATTCTCATTCAAAGGTGCATGTGTGCATTTATTTCAAGTCGATGCGGCAAAAATATTTTGACTGCTTTTAAGTGGTTAAAAAAACTTCAAACCAAATCAGGACTCGTGCAATGAGCGCTCAAGCCTCAAAACGAGAATAAGAATGAGAGCGAAAAAAATCCGAAGGCACAGGAAGTGTCCGGGGACTGCCGCTAACAGCTCTAAAGCCTACCGCAGTTTGTATGAAATAAAAAAATAAAAGGAGTTTGCTGTTGAAATTCGTGGACACCGTTTTGGACTTTGCCCAATTCGTGTTGGTGTCCCGAAGGAAAGCGTCCTTGGTCCGGTCCTGTATAAAATTTACACTTCGGATCTTCCAAACCCAGTTGCTCGTGGTACACGCCTGGCCACATATGCATATGACACTGCAATTCTTGCAGTTGGTAGCACTACAACGTATGCGTCCCGACGTGTCCATAACTTAATTAACAAATTTGTGTACTGGGCCTCTCGATGAAACATCGCATTTAATGTTGACAAAACGCAGCATGCCACTTTTGCTCTCCGCCCTGGCCGTTCGCGTAGCCTTTACATTGATGGGAATTGACTCAAGGACGAAGATAAGGTGACGTACCTTGGAATTACCTTAGACCGTCGCATTTGTTGGAAGAATTAAATTCAAATTTTTAAAATTTTTGAAATTTTTGAAATTTTTGAAATTTTTGAAATTTTTGAAATTTTTGAAATTTTTGAAATTTTTGAAATTTTGAAATTTTTGAAATTTTTGAAATTTTTGAAATTTTTGAAATTTATGAAATTTTTAAAATTTTTGAAGACAGATGGCCTGACGGACATGCTTATATCACATGCTTCAGAATATATATACTTTATATGGTGTCTATTTCACTGCGTTGCACACTTTTGATCAATATTATAATACCCTTTGCAAGAATATAAAAACAAGAAAGCTAACTTCGGGCGGAGGCGAATTTGATATACCCTTGCAGAATATTTTTATAAAAATCCCAACTTCCTAACTTTAAAAACACCAAAGTTATGGCACTTTCAATCGTTCAGTTATTTGGCAGCTATAGGATATTTTTGGCCGATCCCTATAACATTTGGTAGGTCGGATTGATTGCCAAATATAAAACACATAGAAAATTGCAACTTTCTAACTTTAACAAGAGAGAACGCTAAAGTCGAGTGTCTCTACTTTTGGATTCCCGTTTTTTAACAACTCAATATATTTACGCATTCTTGTATGTTTTTCGCGGCTCCAATTAGCTCCCGATTTTTATGTTAAAGTCGGTACCCAGGGAACAATTGGATAACGTGAATTGCATAGTTCTTGGGATATGACAAATTAAAACCATCGCAATTTCCTTTAATATAAATCCTTATCGAGAATAAACGTTGTCTCTGTTGAGCACCTTTGCCAGCTGTTCCAAATTCATCCGTTATATGGCGCAATTGTATTGCGCCATCTATGCCAAGACATGGTACCACAGGCCATGAAAGGCGGAAATGTAGGCGCTAGCCCGGCTAAAGCGTTTTATGAATTTTTGGGCGTTAGAGTGGGCGTGACAAGGGTATAAAAAAAAGTTTTATACAAAATTATGTTTTTCTGAGTCTTTACGATTTTTGTTTTGACTTTCTTAGAAAAACATTGCCGGCCTTGCCTTCGGTTGGCAGGCAGGCTGCTGCGGTTAACTTGTTAGATAATGGTATAGTTCCCAGAAAAGATGTCTTCCAAATTCAAGACATCTCGACAAAAGGTTGTCGTAAAACCAATCATGAGTCTCATGTGGCTAAGCACTTGGTCTTTGCTAAGGACCAGTTACGCGACCACTAGTCAATATTGGGATATATTCTTTGTTGAGTTGGGACCCGCTAGAAACAACAAAACTGTCTATAATATCCAAATAATTGACTAACAGGTGTTTAAAGTGGCAACGCAGCTTTAGAAAAAGGGTCCTTAAAGGTGTTTCCGATGTCAAGAATTTGGGCATTCTAAAAATTTTTGCTCACTAGCCACAAATAAAGAACAACTCAAGCGTATTAACTGTGAGTGTATTATCTAGAGACTATTGAAAAACGTAAGCCATCTGGTTCTGTAGACTCAAAACGTACTTTTAAGACATTCTCCCGTCTTGGTTTACTACGCGTCTTTCTGCATCCACGTCTTTCTACATCCAAGTAAAAAACCTCTTTGATTGTTCAACCTTCTCAGGAAAAGCTTTTAAATTTTGATAAAGGGTGCCCCTGCGCTAAAATTAGTCGATACATGTATGCGTGTTTATGCATTCTCATTCAAAGGTGCATGTGTGCATTTATTTCAAGTCGATGCGGCAAAAATATTTTGACTGCTTTTAAGTGGTTAATAAAACTTCAAACCGAATCAGGACTCGTGCAATGAGCGCTCAAGCCTCAAAACGAGAATAAGAATGAGAGCGAAAAAAATCCGATGGCACAATGTCCGGGGACTACCCGCTAACAGCTCTAAAGCCTACCGCAGCTTGTATGAAATAAAAAATACGGAGTTTGCTGTTGATATTCGTGGACACCGTTTTGGACTTTGCCCAATTCGTCAGTCTCGATCATACTTTCGTGGAGTGCAGACGTGTTATTGCATTGTTTCGAAATTCGTTGTGCAGAGCCTATGGACAAGTCCACTTTCGTTGCAAAACTTACTGTTTTTGTGAGCTCAGTGGCTGGAGTCGCGGTATCAGTGATCTTACATCGTACTTTTTCGCGAAAACAAGTGAAGTAGGAACTGAGATCAACAGATCAGTTATATTTTTATTTAAAAAATTAAAAAAACAAATTCAAATATTTCCTCGACTTGGGCTCGAACCGGGTTACACCTGGCGGCGGGGCGAGCGCCTTCCTCACTGCCGCGGCAATCGTAATCCAAACCAGCTTACAGGCAACAAGGAAACCTCACGGAATCAGAAACCACCCCCAATTGTTATTAAAAAATGAGAAAGCCTAAAAGGACTTATCAGATCCACTGATAAGATCGTACACCCAACAAAATACTCAATAAAATGCCACCCAGATAACTCAGTTTCGATCTTTGCTGCAGACTCCGATGCGTAAAGAGCCATCACTAAATCGCTTACCATAAAAAAGGTGCCATTTCATACCTGACAGCTTAAAGAGGAAAGATCCTTACGGATAGTCATTCGATATCACTCCATCCCGGATGAGGACATTAAGGAAAGTCTGACTTCGCTTGTACACAATGTACGCTTTGCTAACAGGCCAAAAAGCCGTTTTGACAAATCAAAGCTTGTCAACCTTGTTTTTGTCGAGTTAGAACCAGCCGCGAACAACAAAGAAGTTCATGAGCTTAAGGTGCTCTGTCGTCAACCAGTTTAAGTTGAACTTCTTCGCAAAAGGTTTTGTGGTTTTACATCTTCTCTCTCGGAAACACAGAAAGCAAAGCAGTATCGATATTCTAATATTGACAGATATGCCAATGATAAGCTTACGTCAACCGATTTTAAATAATGAAAAGATAATGTTAACGTAAATAAACCAAAATAAGTCTAATATGATTATTCAGACCAGATGTAGATATGACCAATTTTTGTTTTCCTTTCTTTTCCCGCAATCGGCCATCCTGAATTATCATTTACTCAAATGATGGTTCTTCTGCAGATTCAGATTCTTCATATATTTAGCAACGGTTGATGTTTTCCTATTTGTATATGACAATTTTGCAGTATAAAATCTATTGACATAAAACTATGCAATTTATATAATTTATTTGTGTATAACTTGCTCAGAATAAAAGTTTCTGCCAATCAACCGAGTACAGCCGCTATTTAAAAAGAAATTGATTACGTATAGCTTTTCTTTGTATATAAGGGTATACCCTTTCAGAGGGTTTATAATTTTGGTCATAAGTTTGTAACGCAGTAAAGGAGATATTTCCGACTTATAAAGTATATATATATTCTTGATCAGGACCAATATTGGTCCATATAGCCATGTGCGTCTGTCCGTCTGTTTCAATACCCTTTGCAAGCTCAGTTTAAAAGCTAGCTATCTGAAAAATCGCCCCATAGGAACAATAGGGTAAAATCGGTCAAAATTTAATGTTTTTCAGATTATTTTGCGAGGTGTAAAAGCTATTGCCATATTTTTTTTAAATCGTATTTTTTAAGCATTCTTTTTTTCTGGTTTTGTTTTTCGATTAAGATATTGGATAGGGTGGCACTGTTGATCGTTTGGATCTTTTTGGAGAAATACTCCTCCGTAGCCGTGCAGCGTATGTGTGTATGTCCGATTATATAATCGTAGCACTAATGCAGATATCAACTCTATCTTTAGTTGTTCAAATGATAGGCGTTGGTCTTTTTTGAATCGGAATGTATGTTCCTTACAAAGCAAGTCAGAAAGTGGTTTCGCCTTAATTGCGTAATCAGCAATGAATAGCCTAAAATAGGATTGTTAATCCAAGAAAACGCTGAATACTCTTTCGATCATTTCGAATAGATAAGTTATTGACTGCTTGTGTTTGGGCTTTTGATGGTCTTATAGTCACTCCTTAAACGGTATAACACAAAAAGTCAACCTTTCTGGATATTCAGTTTCTCTTTTTGTTGAAAATTTACCGACTTTTCTGAAAATATAAAGTCCACTAGCTTCAGTACGCTTTTTCCGATTACTGCTGAGTACTTAATATGATTTCTACCAGCAACGTGGAAGTTTAAGTCCAATTCTTTGGACAACATTTATATGTTGTCTACCAAAACTTGGATTACAAAACTGGGAAGCGTATTTAGCTCACTGTTGCAAATGGCGACCAAACAATGCCTAGCTTCTTTAACACTTGTTTACTGATAATGCAGATAGCACAGCCTGTAACGTACGAAACCAAACGGCATGACATGAAATTTCTTTAAAAATACATTTGCCACTTCTGCTGATGTGGTGCGTCATTGAGTTCGCACTTATTCCTTCCTTTTTTTCAGCTGTCGTAGTGCAATTCGATGCCTTATGTCCAGGCTGTTTGCACCTGGTTTGCTGGTTACACTCTCTTGCAAAATGTGAATGATCACCACACTTAAAGCATTTTTTAACTTATTATTTGGTCACATCCGTTTTTAATCTTCGTTGGTTGTCGTTTGACCATTTGAGAGCAATTGATATAAATTTTCTAATCTACCTTAATTTGATCCTTAAGTTCCTGCAGATTACTGGTCTGATATAAGTTGCATTTGTTGGTTCTCTAGTCGGGTATACATTCGATGAAGTACTATTTAAGACTGGCGTCATCCAAATTGACAGGCTTTCCTATTTCCATGAGCGAATAGAGATACTCCTTGTAATTAAAACTTCGGTGAATTTCCATTGCCGAAACCTCAGATCCTAACTACCAATGCTTTAAAGATAACCGTTGGCAATTGCTTCGAATTAAAGAACATTTTAAGACTATGCTTCTGCATTATCTTCCTGATATAGATATTAAACTGTGCATCGTCGTCGCATCCCCGTACTCACACTCCTCATCCTCAATTTCCTCAACTGTTATGTCGTAGTGGTCAAGAAGTCTGTCTTGCAATGTCTGCTTGCTACCGCTTGTAGCTAAATTAAGCTGTAACAATTTCCCTTTCAATGCGTTTACGTTAATATAATGAATTTTGATTAATATTTGACTTCACTCTTCCCTTCTGCGCACGATTTACAACCTTATTTGCTACACATTTAAGTTTATTATTGTTAATACCTGGTCATAAAAAGTATATCTGCCATTTTTTCATAATTACATCTTTAATAGTGGTATTAAGAGAATTTGTAAATACAATTTGACGCGTTATTTTCTAAAGCTAATTTATTTAATTTTAAATAGGATTTTAATAGGATTTGGATTTAAACTTCTTATACCACTGGTGTGGAAGAACTATGTAGTAATATTTGTGTTACGAACAAAAACACTAACTTTCACAATAAAACGGCTTTTTGCAAAAAATCAATTTTGTTTTTTTTTTACTGTCCCATTACAGTATTGGGGATAAAAGCTTTTTGGGGTTTGGGTACATTTGTTTATAACGCAAGAGGATGTTTACAATAATTAATTAATTGGTCAGTTGTGATGCCGGCAATTTTGGAGATGAGATGAAGAGCCGATGATTTCAGGTGTGAAAACGGCGTAATGTATATATGTTCATGTGGTACATATATGGTTTGGGTATGTTACTAAATAAAGCTTGTATAGAAAAAAATATTATATGCTGCGAAATTTAAATTAAATTTAAAGCAAACAGGAAAATCGGTTAACATTAGTAAAAATAGAGCATGAGAGAGACAGTTATGTTTTAATTATGAGAACATAATTAGAACATAGTTGACAAAAATAGCCTCTGGAAAAAATGTTTGTTGGAATCACAACGCTATTTGTTGGTGGTTTTTATATATGTGCGGCAAATACGTTGCTTTCTTTTCATTGATGCAAGCCCATTCCCCTGTTTGTAAAGACAAATTCTACCAATCGTCTATTAATATCTGTTTGGCAACATGTAGGTTTACCAGTACCAGTTTATTTCCTGTTGTTATTATAGCGTTGTACTGTTGCCTGATTTGTGGTTGGTTGTGTCGATATCCCTTTGTCTTTTTATTTTGTTCATGCAATCACTAGCCGATAAAACTGTTACCGTTTTAGTAATAGCTCAAAAAACTGTGCCAAAATTTATTTGAAAATGTAAAGCGAAGTATAAGCAGCGTTTGCTGTGTTGCTAACATTGTGTAGGGTATAAAAATGTATAAAATGTACACTTCGGGTCTTCCAAACCCAGTTGCTCGTGGTACACGCCTGGCCACATATGCAGTTGACACTGCAATTCTTGCAGCTGGTAGCACTACAACGTATGCGTCCCGACATGTCCATACCTTCTTTAACGAATTTGTGTGCTGGGCCTCTGGATGAAACATCGCATTTAATGTTGACAAAACGCAGCATGCCACTTTTGCTCTCCGCCCTGGCCGTTCGCGTAGCCTTTAGATTGATGGAAATTGACTCAAGGACGAAGATAAGGTGACGTACCTCAAAGTTACCTTAGAACGTCGCCTTTGTTGGAAGAATTAAATTGTTAGAGTTTGTGGATCAGCAAGAACAAAACTTGACAAAATGAACGCTGGCCCGGCTAACTCATTTTATGTATTTTTTGCGTTAGAGTGGGCGTGGCAGGGTATACAAAAAAGTTTTATACAAAATTCTGTTTTTCTGAGTCTTTACGATTTTTGTTTTGACTTTCTTAGCAAAACATTGCCGGCCTTGCCTTCGTTTGGCAGGCAGGTTGCTGCGGTTAACTTGTTAGATAATGGTATAGTTCCCAGAAAAGATGTCTTCCAAATTCAAGCCATCTCGACAAAAGGTTGTCGTAAAACCAATCATGAGTCTCATGTGGCTAAGCACTTGGTCTTTGCTAAGGACCAAGTTACGCGACCACTAGTCAATATTGGGATATATTCTTTGTTGAGCTGGAACCCACTAGAAACAAAAAACTGACTATAATATACAAATAATTGACTAACAGGTGTTTAAAGTGGCAACGCAGCTTTAGAAAAAGGGCCCTTAAAGGTGTTTCCAAGGTCAAGAATTTGGGCATTCTAAAAATTTTTGCTCACTCTTGCCAAAGTTTGCCAGATGTGGTGGTGACCATGATACAAACGACAAGGAGAGGTGTTTGGCTATAAATAAAGAACAACTCAAGCGTATTAACTGTGAGTGTATTATCTATAGACTATTGAAAAACGTAAGCCATCTGGTTCTGGTTCCAAGTAAAAAAACCTCTTTGATTGTTCTTTGGTTGTTCAACCTTCTCAGGAAAGGCTTTTAAATTTTGATAAAGTGTGCGCCTGCGCTAAAATTAGTCGTTACATGTGTGCGTGTTTATGCATTATCATTCAAAGGTGCATGTGTGCATTTATTTCAAGTTGATGCGGCAAAAATATTTTGACTGCTTTTAAGTGGTTAATAAAACTTCAAACCGAATCAGGACTCGTGCAATGAGCGCTCAAGCCTCAAAACGAGAATAAGAATGAGAGCGAAAAAATCCGAAGGCACAATGTCCGGGGACTACCTCTAACAGCTCTAAAGCCTACCGCAGCTTGTATGAAATAAAAAAATACGGAGTTTGCTGTTGATATTCGTGGACACCGTTTTGGACTTTGCCCAATTCGTCAGTCTCGATCATACTTTCGTGGAGTGCAGACGTGTTATTGCATTGTTTCGAAATTCGTTGTGCAGAGCCTATGGACAAGTCCACTTTCGTTGCAAAACTTACTGTTTTTGTGAGCTCAGTGGCTGGAGTCGCGGTATCAGTGATCTTACATCCCGTTGTTCGTACTTTTTCGCGAAAACAAGTGAAGTAGGAACTGAGATCAACAGATCAGTTATATTTTTATTTAAAAAATTAAAAAAACAAATTCAAATATTTCCTCGACTTGGGCTCGAACCGGGTTACACCTGGCGGCGGGGCGAGCGCCTTCCTCACTGCCGCGGCAATCGTAATCCAAACCAGCTTACAGGCAACAAGGAAACCTCACGGAATCAGAAACCACCCCCAATTGTTATTAAAAAATGAGAAAGCCTAAACGGACTTATCAGATCCACTGATAAGATCGTACACCCAACAAAATACTCAATAAAATGCCACCCAGATAACTCAGTTTCGATCTTTGCTGCAGACTCCGATGCGTAAAGAGCCATCACTAAATCGCTTACCATAAAAATGGTGCCATTTCATACCTGACAGCTTAAAGAGGAAAGATCCTTACGGATAGTCATTCGACATCACTCCATCCCGGATGAGGACATTAAGGAAAGTCTGACTTCGCTTGTACACAATGTACGCTTTGCTAACAGGCCAAAAAGCCGTTTTGACAAATCAAAGCTTGTCAACCTTGTTTTTGTCGAGTTAGAACCAGCCGCGAACAACAAAGAAGTTTATGAGCTTAAGGTGCTCTGTCGTCAACCAGTTTAAGTTGAACTTCTTCGCAAAAGGTTTTGTGGTTTTACATCTTCTCTTTCGGAAACACAGAAAGCAAAGCAGTATCGATATTCTAATATTGACAGATATGCCAATGATAAGCTTACGTCAACAGATTTTAAATAATGAAAAGATAATGTTAACGTAAATAAACCAAAATAAGTCTAATATGATTATTCAGACCAGATGTAGATATGACCAAATTTTGTTTTCCTTTCTTTTCCCGCAATCGGCCATCCTGAATTATCATTTACTCAAATGATGGTTCTTCTGCAGATTCAGATTCTTCATATATTTAGCAACGGTTGATGTTTTCCTATTTGTATATGACAATTTTGCAGTATAAAATCTATTGACATAAAACTATGCAATTTATATAATTTATTTGTGTATAACTTGCTCAGAATAAAAGTTTCTGCCAATCAACCGAGTACAGCCGCTATTTAAAAAGAAATTGATTACGTATAGCTTTTCTTTGTATATAAGGGTATACCCTTTCAGAGGGTTTATAATTTTGGTCATAAGTTTGTAACGCAGTAAAGGAGATATTTCCGACTTATAAAGTATATATATATTCTTGATCAGGACCAATATTGGTCCATATAGCCATGTGCGTCTGTCCGTCTGTTTCAATACCCTTTGCAAGCTCAGTTTAAAAGCTAGCTATCTGAAAAATCGCCCCATAGGAACAATAGGGTAAAATCGGTCAAAATTTAATGTTTTTCAGATTATTTTGCGAGGTGTAAAAGCTATTGCCATATTTTTTTTAAATCGTATTTTTAAGCATTCTTTTTTCTGGTTTTGTTTTTCGATTAAGATATTGGATAGGGTGGCACTGTTGATCGTTTGGATCTTTTTGGAGAAATACTCCTCCGTAGCCGTGCAGCGTATGTGTGTATGTCCGATTATATAATCGTAGCACTAATGCAGATATCAACTCTATCTTTAGTTGTTCAAATGATAGGCGTTGGTCTTTTTTGAATCGGAATGTATGTTCCTTACAAAGCAAGTCAGAAAGTGGTTTCGCCTTAATTGCGTAATCAGCAATGAATAGCCTAAAATAGGATTGTTAATCCAAGAAAACGCTGAATACTCTTTCGATCATTTCGAATAGATAAGTTATTGACTGCTTGTGTTTGGGCTTTTGATGGTCTTATAGTCACTCCTTAAACGGTATAACACAAAAGTCAACCTTTCTGGATATTCAGTTTCTCTTTTGTTGAAAATTTACCGACTTTTCTGAAAATATAAAGTCCACTAGCTTCAGTACGCTTTTTCCGATTACTGCTGAGTACTTAATATGATTTCTACCAGCAACGTGGAAGTTTAAGTCCAATTCTTTGGACAACATTTATATGTTGTCTACCAAAACTTGGATTACAAAACTGGGAAGCGTATTTAGCTCACTGTTGCAAATGGCGACCAAACAATGCCTAGCTTCTTTAACACTTGTTTACTGATAATGCAGATAGCACAGCCTGTAACGTACGAAACCAAACGGCATGACATGAAATTTCTTTAAAAATACATTTGCCACTTCTGCTGATGTGGTGCGTCATTGAGTTCGCACTTATTCCTTCCTTTTTTCAGCTGTCGTAGTGCAATTCGATGCCTTATGTCCAGGCTGTTTGCACCTGGTTTGCTGGTTACACTCTCTTGCAAAATGTGAATGATCACCACACTTAAAGCATTTTTTAACTTATTATTTGGTCACATCCGTTTTTAATCTTCGTTGGTTGTCGTTTGACCATTTGAGAGCAATTGATATAAATTTTCTAATCTACCTTAATTTGATCCTTAAGTTCCTGCAGATTACTGGTCTGATATAAGTTGCATTTGTTGGTTCTCTAGTCGGGTATACATTCGATGAAGTACTATTTAAGACTGGCGTCATCCAAATTGACAGGCTTTCCTATTTCCATGAGCGAATAGAGATACTCCTTGTAATTAAAACTTCGGTGAATTTCCATTGCCGAAACCTCAGATCCTAACTACCAATGCTTTAAAGATAACCGTTGGCAATTGCTTCGAATTAAAGAACATTTTAAGACTATGCTTCTGCATTATCTTCCTGATATAGATATTAAACTGTGCATCGTCGTCGCATCCCCGTACTCACACTCCTCATCCTCAATTTCCTCAACTGTTATGTCGTAGTGGTCAAGAAGTCTGTCTTGCAATGTCTGCTTGCTACCGCTTGTAGCTAAATTAAGCTGTAACAATTTCCCTTTCAATGCGTTTACGTTAATATAATGAATTTTGATTAATATTTGACTTCACTCTTCCCTTCTGCGCACGATTTACAACCTTATTTGCTACACATTTAAGTTTATTATTGTTAATACCTGGTCATAAAAAGTATATCTGCCATTTTTTCATAATTACATCTTTAATAGTGGTATTAAGAGAATTTGTAAATACAATTTGACGCGTTATTTTCTAAAGCTAATTTATTTAATTTTAAATAGGATTTTAATAGGATTTGGATTTAAACTTCTTATACCACTGGTGTGGAAGAACTATGTAGTAATATTTGTGTTACGAACAAAAACACTAACTTTCACAATAAAACGGCTTTTTGCAAAAAATCAATTTTGTTTTTTTTTACTGTCCCATTACAGTATTGGGGATAAAAGCTTTTTGGGGTTTGGGTACATTTGTTTATAACGCAAGAGGATGTTTACAATAATTAATTAATTGGTCAGTTGTGATGCCGGCAATTTTGGAGATGAGATGAAGAGCCGATGATTTCAGGTGTGAAAACGGCGTAATGTATATATGTTCATGTGGTACATATATGGTTTGGGTATGTTACTAAATAAAGCTTGTATAGAAAAAAATATTATATGCTGCGAAATTTAAATTAAATTTAAAGCAAACAGGAAAATCGGTTAACATTAGTAAAAATAGAGCATGAGAGAGACAGTTATGTTTTAATTATGAGAACATAATTAGAACATAGTTGACAAAAATAGCCTCTGGAAAAAATGTTTGTTGGAATCACAACGCTATTTGTTGGTGGTTTTTATATATGTGCGGCAAATACGTTGCTTTCTTTTCATTGATGCAAGCCCATTCCCCTGTTTGTAAAGACAAATTCTACCAATCGTCTATTAATATCTGTTTGGCAACATGTAGGTTTACCAGTACCAGTTTATTTCCTGTTGTTATTATAGCGTTGTACTGTTGCCTGATTTGTGGTTGGTTGTGTCGATATCCCTTTGTCTTTTTATTTTGTTCATGCAATCACTAGCCGATAAAACTGTTACCGTTTTAGTAATAGCTCAAAAAACTGTGCCAAAATTTATTTGAAAATGTAAAGCGAAGTATAAGCAGCGTTTGCTGTGTTGCTAACATTGTGTAGGGTATAAAAAATGTATAAAATGTACACTTCGGGTCTTCCAAACCCAGTTGCTCGTGGTACACGCCTGGCCACATATGCAGTTGACACTGCAATTCTTGCAGCTGGTAGCACTACAACGTATGCGTCCCGACATGTCCATACCTTCTTTAACGAATTTGTGTGCTGGGCCTCTGGATGAAACATCGCATTTAATGTTGACAAAACGCAGCATGCCACTTTTGCTCTCCGCCCTGGCCGTTCGCGTAGCCTTTAGATTGATGGAAATTGACTCAAGGACGAAGATAAGGTGACGTACCTCAAAGTTACCTTAGAACGTCGCCTTTGTTGGAAGAATTAAATTGTTAGAGTTTGTGGATCAGCAAGAACAAAACTTGACAAAATGAACGCTGGCCCGGCTAACTCATTTTATGTATTTTTTTGCGTTAGAGTGGGCGTGGCAGGGTATACAAAAAAGTTTTATACAAAATTCTGTTTTTCTGAGTCTTTACGATTTTTGTTTTGACTTTCTTAGCAAAACATTGCCGGCCTTGCCTTCGTTTGGCAGGCAGGTTGCTGCGGTTAACTTGTTAGATAATGGTATAGTTCCCAGAAAAGATGTCTTCCAAATTCAAGCCATCTCGACAAAAGGTTGTCGTAAAACCAATCATGAGTCTCATGTGGCTAAGCACTTGGTCTTTGCTAAGGACCAAGTTACGCGACCACTAGTCAATATTGGGATATATTCTTTGTTGAGCTGGAACCCACTAGAAACAAAAAACTGACTATAATATACAAATAATTGACTAACAGGTGTTTAAAGTGGCAACGCAGCTTTAGAAAAAGGGCCCTTAAAGGTGTTTCCAAGGTCAAGAATTTGGGCATTCTAAAAATTTTTGCTCACTCTTGCCAAAGTTTGCCAGATGTGGTGGTGACCATGATACAAACGACAAGGAGAGGTGTTTGGCTATAAATAAAGAACAACTCAAGCGTATTAACTGTGAGTGTATTATCTATAGACTATTGAAAAACGTAAGCCATCTGGTTCTGGTTCCAAGTAAAAAAACCTCTTTGATTGTTCTTTGGTTGTTCAACCTTCTCAGGAAAGGCTTTTAAATTTTGATAAAGTGTGCGCCTGCGCTAAAATTAGTCGTTACATGTGTGCGTGTTTATGCATTATCATTCAAAGGTGCATGTGTGCATTTATTTCAAGTTGATGCGGCAAAAATATTTTGACTGCTTTTAAGTGGTTAATAAAACTTCAAACCGAATCAGGACTCGTGCAATGAGCGCTCAAGCCTCAAAACGAGAATAAGAATGAGAGCGAAAAAAATCCGAAGGCACAATGTCCGGGGACTACCTCTAACAGCTCTAAAGCCTACCGCAGCTTGTATGAAATAAAAAAAAATACGGAGTTTGCTGTTGATATTCGTGGACACCGTTTTGGACTTTGCCCAATTCGTCAGTCTCGATCATACTTTCGTGGAGTGCAGACGTGTTATTGCATTGTTTCGAAATTCGTTGTGCAGAGCCTATGGACAAGTCCACTTTCGTTGCAAAACTTACTGTTTTTGTGAGCTCAGTGGCTGGAGTCGCGGTATCAGTGATCTTACATCCCGTTGTTCGTACTTTTTCGCGAAAACAAGTGAAGTAGGAACTGAGATCAACAGATCAGTTATATTTTTATTTAAAAAATTAAAAAAACAAATTCAAATATTTCCTCGACTTGGGCTCGAACCGGGTTACACCTGGCGGCGGGGCGAGCGCCTTCCTCACTGCCGCGGCAATCGTAATCCAAACCAGCTTACAGGCAACAAGGAAACCTCACGGAATCAGAAACCACCCCCAATTGTTATTAAAAAATGAGAAAGCCTAAACGGACTTATCAGATCCACTGATAAGATCGTACACCCAACAAAATACTCAATAAAATGCCACCCAGATAACTCAGTTTCGATCTTTGCTGCAGACTCCGATGCGTAAAGAGCCATCACTAAATCGCTTACCATAAAAATGGTGCCATTTCATACCTGACAGCTTAAAGAGGAAAGATCCTTACGGATAGTCATTCGACATCACTCCATCCCGGATGAGGACATTAAGGAAAGTCTGACTTCGCTTGTACACAATGTACGCTTTGCTAACAGGCCAAAAAGCCGTTTTGACAAATCAAAGCTTGTCAACCTTGTTTTTGTCGAGTTAGAACCAGCCGCGAACAACAAAGAAGTTTATGAGCTTAAGGTGCTCTGTCGTCAACCAGTTTAAGTTGAACTTCTTCGCAAAAGGTTTTGTGGTTTTACATCTTCTCTTTCGGAAACACAGAAAGCAAAGCAGTATCGATATTCTAATATTGACAGATATGCCAATGATAAGCTTACGTCAACAGATTTTAAATAATGAAAAGATAATGTTAACGTAAATAAACCAAAATAAGTCTAATATGATTATTCAGACCAGATGTAGATATGACCAAATTTTGTTAGTTAAGTTATTGACTGCTTGTGTTTGGGCTTTTGATGGTCTTATAGTCACTCCTTAAACGGTATAACACAAAAAGTCAACCTTTCTGGATATTCAGTTTCTCTTTTTGTTGAAAATTTACCGACTTTTCTGAAAATATAAAGTCCACTAGCTTCAGTACGCTTTTTCCGATTACTGCTGAGTACTTAATATGATTTCTGCCAGCAACGTGGAAGTTTAAGTCCAATTCTTTGGACAACATTTATATGTTGTCTACCAAAACTTGGATTACAAAACTGGGAAGCGTATTTAGCTCACTGTTGCAAATGGCGACCAAACAATGCCTTTCATCAACAAGCTTGATATTTCCCAGCTTCTTTAACACTTGTTTACTGATAATGCAGATAGCACAGCCTGTAACGTACGAAACCGAACGGCATGACATGAAATTTCTTTAAAAATACATTTGCCACTTCTGCTGATGTGGTGCGTCATTGAGTTCGCACTTATTCCTTCCTTTTTTTCAGCTGTCGTAGTGCAATTCGATGCCTTATCTCCAGGCTGTTTGCACCTGGTTTGCTGGTTACACTCTTTGCAAAATGTGAATGATCACCACACTTAAAGCATTTTTTAACTTATTATTTGGTCACATCCGTTTTTTATCTTCGTTGGTTGTCGTTTGACCATTTGAGAGCAATTGATATAAATTTTCTAATCTACCTTAATTTGATCCTTAAGTTCCTGCAGATTACTGGTCTGATATAAGTTGCATTTGTTGGTTCTCTAGTCGGGTATACATTCGATGAAGTACTATTTAAGACTGGCGTCATCCAAATTGACAGGCTTTCCTATTTCCATGAGCGAATAGAGATACTCCTTGTAATTAAAACTTCGGTGAATTTCCATTGCCGAAGTCAAGAAGTCTGTATTGCAATGTCTGCTTGCTACCGCTTGTAGCTAAATTAAGCTGTAACAATTTCCCTTTCAATGCGTTTACGTTAATATAATGAATTTTGATTAATATCACTCTTCCCTTCTGCGCACGATTTACAACCTTATTTGCTACACATTTAAGTTTATTATTGTTAATACCTGGTCATAAAAAGTATATCTGCCATTTTTTCATAATTACATCTTTAATAGTGGTATTAAGAGAATTTGTAAATACAATTTGACGCGTTATTTTCTAAAGCTAATTTATTTAATTTTAAATAGGATTTTAATAGGATTTGGATTTAAACTTCTTATACCACTGGTGTGGAAGAACTATGTAGTAATATTTGTGTTACGAACAAAAACACTAACTTTCACAATAAAACGGCTTTTTGCAAAAAATCAATTTTGTTTTTTTTTTACTGTCCCATTACAGTATTGGGGATAAAAGCTTTTTGGGGTTTGGGTACATTTGTTTATAACGCAAGAGGATGTTTACAATAATTAATTAACTGGTCAGTTGTGATGCCGGCAATTTTGGAGATGAGATGAAGAGCCGATGATTTCAGGTGTGAAAACGGCGTAATGTATATATGTTCATGTGGTACATATATGGTTTGGGTATGTTACTAAATAAAGCTTGTATAGAAAAAAATATTATATGCTGCGAAATTTAAATTAAATTTAAAGCAAACAGGAAAATCGGTTAACATTAGTAAAAATAGAGCATGAGAGAGACAGTTATGTTTTAATTATGAGAACATAATTAGAACATAGTTGACAAAAATAGCCTCTGGAAAAAATGTTTGTTGGAATCACAACGCTATTTGTTGGTGGTTTTTATATATGTGCGGCAAATACGTTGCTTTCTTTTCATTGATGCAAGCCCATTCCCCTGTTTGTAAAGACAAATTCTACCAATCGTCTATTAATATCTGTTTGGCAACATGTAGGTTTACCAGTACCAGTTTATTTCCTGTTGTTATTATAGCGTTGTACTGTTGCCTGATTTGTGGTTGGTTGTGTCGATATCCCTTTGTCTTTTTATTTTGTTCATGCAATCACTAGCCGATAAAACTGTTACCGTTTTAGTAATAGCTAAAAAACTGTGCCAAAATTTATTTGAAAATGTAAAGCGAAGTATAAGCAGCGTTTGCTGTGTTGCTAACATTGTGTAGGGTATAAAAAATGTATAAAATGTACACTTCGGGTCTTCCAAACCCAGTTGCTCGTGGTACACGCCTGGCCACATATGCAGTTGACACTGCAATTCTTGCAGCTGGTAGCACTACAACGTATGCGTCCCGACATGTCCATACCTTCTTTAACGAATTTGTGTGCTGGGCCTCTGGATGAAACATCGCATTTAATGTTGACAAAACGCAGCATGCCACTTTTGCTCTCCGCCCTGGCCGTTCGCGTAGCCTTTAGATTGATGGAAATTGACTCAAGGACGAAGATAAGGTGACGTACCTCGGAGTTACCTTAGAACGTCGCCTTTGTTGGAAGAATTAAATTGTTAGAGTTTGTGGATCAGCAAGAACAAAACTTGACAAAATGAACGCTGGCCCGGCTAACTCATTTTATGTATTTTTTTGCGTTAGAGTGGGCGTGGCAGGGTATACAAAAAAGTTTTATACAAAATTCTGTTTTTCTGAGTCTTTACGATTTTTGTTTTGACTTTCTTAGCAAAACATTGCCGGCCTTGCCTTCGTTTGGCAGGCAGGTTGCTGCGGTTAACTTGTTAGATAATGGTATAGTTCCCAGAAAAGATGTCTTCCAAATTCAAGCCATCTCGACAAAAGGTTGTCGTAAAACCAATCATGAGTCTCATGTGGCTAAGCACTTGGTCTTTGCTAAGGACCAAGTTACGCGACCACTAGTCAATATTGGGATATATTCTTTGTTGAGCTGGAACCCACTAGAAACAAAAAACTGACTATAATATACAAATAATTGACTAACAGGTGTTTAAAGTGGCAACGCAGCTTTAGAAAAAGGGCCCTTAAATGTGTTTCCAATGTCAAGAATTTGGGCATTCTAAAAATTTTTGCTCACTCTTGCCAAAGTTTGCCAGATGTTGTGGTGACCATGATACAAACGACAAGGAGAGGTGTTTGGCTATAAATAAAGAACAACTCAAGCGTATTAACTGTGAGTGTATTATCTATAGGCTATTGAAAAACGTAAGCCATCTGGTTCTGGTTCCAAGTAAAAAACCTCTTTGATTGTTCTTCTCAGGAAAGGCTTTTAAATTTTGATAAAGTGTGCGCCTGCGCTAAAATTAGTCGTTACATGTGTGCGTGTTTATGCATTATCATTCAAAGGTGCATGTGTGCATTTATTTCAAGTTGATGCGGCAAAAATATTTTGACTGCTTTTAAGTGGTTAATAAAACTTCAAACCGAATCAGGACTCGTGCAATGAGCGCTCAAGCCTCAAAACGAGAATAAGAATGAGAGCGAAAAAAATCCGAAGGCACAATGTCCGGGGACTACCTCTAACAGCTCTAAAGCCTACCGCAGCTTGTATGAAATAAAAAAAATACGGAGTTTGCTGTTGATATTCGTGGACACCGTTTTGGACTTTGCCCAATTCGTCAGTCTCGATCATACTTTCGTGGAGTGCAGACGTGTTATTGCATTGTTTCGAAATTCGTTGTGCAGAGCCTATGGACAAGTCCACTTTCGTTGCAAAACTTACTGTTTTTGTGAGCTCAGTGGCTGGAGTCGCGGTATCAGTGATCTTACATCCCGTTGTTCGTACTTTTTCGCGAAAACAAGTGAAGTAGGAACTGAGATAAACAGATCAGTTATATTTTTATTTAAAAAATTAAAAAAACAAATTCAAATATTTCCTCGACTTGGGCTGAACCGGGTTACACCTGGCGGCGGGGCGAGCGCCTTCCTCACTGCCGCGGCAATCGTAATCCAAACCAGCTTACAGGCAACAAGGAAACCTCACGGAATCAGAAACCACCCCCAATTGTTATTAAAAAATGAGAAAGCCTAAACGGACTTATCAGATCCACTGATAAGATCGTACATCCAACAAAATACTCAATAAAATGCCACCCAGATAACTCAGTTTCGATCTTTGCTGCAGACTCCGATGCGTAAAGAGCCATCACTAAATCGCTTACCATAAAAAAGGTGCCATTTCATACCTGACAGCTTAAAGAGGAAAGATCCTTACGGATAGTCATTCGACATCACTCCATCCCGGATGAGGACATTAAGGAAAGTCTGACTTCGCTTGTACACAATGTACGCTTTGCTAACAGGCCAAAAAGACGTTTTGACAAATCAAAGCTTGTCAACCTTGTTTTTGTCGAGTTAGAACCAGCCGCGAACAACAAAGAAGTTTATGAGCTTAAGGTGCTCTGTCGTCAACCAGTTTAAGTTGAACTTCTTCGCAAAAGGTTTTGTGGTTTTACATCTTCTCTTTCGGAAACACAGAAAGCAAAGCAGTATCGATATTCTAATATTGACAGATATGCCAATGATAAGCTTACGTCAACAGATTTTAAATAATAAAAAGATAATGTTAACGTAAATAAACCAAAATAAGTCTAATATGATTATTCAGACCAGATGTAGATATGACCAAATTTTGTTTTCCTTTCTTTTCCCGCAATCGGCCATCCTGAATTATCATTTACTCAAATGATGGTTCTTCTGCAGATTCAGATTCTTCATATATTTAGCAACGGTTGATGTTTTCCTATTTGTATATGACAATTTTGCAGTATAAAATCTATTGACATAAAACTATGCAATTTATATAATTTATTTGTGTATAACTTGCTCAGAATAAAAGTTTCTGCCAATAAACCGAGTACAGCCGCTATTTAAAAAGAAATTGATTACGTATAGCTTTTCTTTGTATATAAGGGTATACCCTTTCAGAGGGTATTATAATTTTGGTCATAAGTTTGTAACGCAGTAAAGGAGATATTTCCGACTTATAAAGTATATATATTCTTGATCAGGACCAATATTGGTCCATATAGCCATGTGCGTCTGTCCGTCTGTTTCAATACCCTTTGCAAGCTCAGTTTAAAAGCTAGCTATCTGAAAAATCGCCTAGGAACAATAGGGTAAAATCGGTCAAAATTTGATGTTTTTTAGATTATTTTGCGAGGTGTAAAAGCTATTGCCATATTTTTTTAAATCGTATTTTTTAAGCATTCTTTTTTTCTGGTTTTGTTTTTCGGTTAAGATATTGGATAGGGTGACACTGTTGATCGTTTGGATCTTTTTGGAGAAATACTCCTCCGTAGCCGTGCAGCGTATGTGTGTATGTCCGATTATATAATCGTAGCACTAGTGCAGATATCAACTCTATCTTTAGTTGTTCAAATGATAGGCGTTGGTCTTTTTTGAATCGGAATGTATGTTCCTTACAAAGCAAGTCAGAAAGTGGTTTCGCCTTAATTGCGTAATCAGCAATGAATAGCCTAAAATAGGATTGTTAATCAAAGAAAACGCTGAAACTCTTTCGATCATGTCGAATAGATAAGTTATTGACTGCTTGTGTTTGGGCTTTTGATGGTCTTATAGTCACTCCTTAAACGGTATAACACAAAAAGTCAACCTTTCTGGATATTCAGTTTCTCTTTTTGTTGAAAATTTACCGACTTTTCTGAAAATATAAAGTCCACTAGCTTCAGTACGCTTTTTCCGATTACTGCTGAGTACTTAATATGATTTCTGCCAGCAACGTGGAAGTTTAAGTCCAATTCTTTGGACAACATTTATATGTTGTCTACCAAAACTTGGATTACAAAACTGGGAAGCGTATTTAGCTCACTGTTGCAAATGGCGACCAAACAATGCCTTTCATCAACAAGCTTGATATTTCCCAGCTTCTTTAACACTTGTTTACTGATAATGCAGATAGCACAGCCTGTAACGTACGAAACCGAACGGCATGACATGAAATTTCTTTAAAAATACATTTGCCACTTCTGCTGATGTGGTGCGTCATTGAGTTCGCACTTATTCCTTCCTTTTTTTCAGCTGTCGTAGTGCAATTCGATGCCTTATGTCCAGGCTGTTTGCACCTGGTTTGCTAGTTACACTCTTTGCAAAATGTGAATGATCACCACACTTAAAGCATTTTTTAACTTATTATTTGGTCACATCCGTTTTTTATCTTCGTTGGTTGTCGTTTGACCATTTGAGAGCAATTGATATAAATTTTCTAATCTACCTTAATTTGATCCTTAAGTTCCTGCAGATTACTGGTCTGATATAAGTTGCATTTGTTGGTTCTCTAGTCGGGTATACATTCGATGAAGTACTATTTAAGACTGGCGTCATCCAAATTGACAGGCTTTCCTATTTCCATGAGCGAATAGAGATACTCCTTGTAATTAAAACTTCGGTGAATTTCCATTGCCGAAACCTCAGATCCTAACTACCAATGCTTTAAAGATAACCGTTGGCAATTGCTTCGAATTAAAGAACATTTTAAGACTATGCTTCTGCATTATCTTCCTGATATAGATATTAAACTGTGCATCGTCGTCGCATTCCTGTACTCACACTCCTCATCCTCAATTTCCTCAACTGTTATGTCGTAGTGGTCAAGAAGTCTGTCTTGCAATGTCTGCTTGCTACCGCTTGTAGCTAAATTAAACTGTAACAATTTCCCTTTCAATGCGTTTACGTTAATATAATGAATTTTGATTAATATTTGACTTCACTCTTCCCTTCTGCGCACGATTTACAACCTTATTTGCTACACATTTAAGTTTATTATTGTTAATACCTGGTCATAAAAAGTATATCTGCCATTTTTTCATAATTACATCTTTAATAGTGGTATTAAGAGAATTTGTAAATACAATTTGACGCGTTATTTTCTAAAGCTAATTTATTTAATTTTAAATAGGATTTTAATAGGATTTGGATTTAAACTTCTTATACCACTGGTGTGGAAGAACTATGTAGTAATATTTGTGTTACGAACAAAAACACTAACTTTCACAATAAAACGGCTTTTTGCAAAAAATCAATTTTGTTTTTTTTTACTGTCCCATTACAGTATTGGGGATAAAAGCTTTTTGGGGTTTGGGTACATTTGTTTATAACGCAAGAGAATGTTTACAATAATTAATTAATTGGTCAGTTGTGATGCCGGCAATTTTTAGATGAGATGAAGAGCCGATGATTTCAGGTTTGAAAACGGCGTAATGTATATATGTTCATGTGGTACATATATGGTTTGGGTATGTTACTAAATAAAGCTTGTATAGAAAAAAATATTATATGCTGCGAAATTTTTTTTTTTTTAAATTTTTATGTACTATTTTTGCAGTATAAGAGATATTTACAAATCTAATTTATTTATTATATATATTATATAATTTAGCTATTTTGGTAAATTCTGCAATAGAAACTTTGGCTGGCCCAAGTTATCCGGTTCTTTTTTTCTTGAGCCCGATCATTTTATCATTTCAAGATAAAGCAAACAGGAAAATCGGTTAACATTAGTAAAAATAGAGCATGAGAGAGACAGTTATGTTTTAATTATGAGAACATAATTAGAACAACGCTATTTGTTGGTGGTTTTTATATATGTGCGGCAAATACGTTGCTTTCTTTTCATTGATGCAAGCCCATTCCCCTGTTTGTAAAGACAAATTCTACCAATCGTCTATTAATATCTGTTTGGCAACATGTAGGTTTACCAGTACCAGTTTATTTCCTGTTGTTATTATAGCGTTGTACTGTTGCCTGATTTGTGGTTGGTTGTGTCGATATCCCTTTGTCTTTTTATTTTGTTCATGCAATCACTAGCCGATAAAACTGTTACCGTTTTAGTAATAGCTCAAAAAACTGTGCCAAAATATATTTGAAAATGGAAAGCGAAGTATAAGCAGCGTTTGCTGTGTTGCTAACATTGTGTAGGGTTTCAATTGGGTCTTTACAGTTTTATATTGCCCAGTACTTTTTGTCTTGCTGTCCTGTCAGATTAGCTGCTAAAGCTTTTGGACCGTTGGTTAAAAGTAACGCCTGTGCAAAATAAACTTTTGTGGTGGTTGAATGGATTATTGATTCAACATAACATAACACACTGTAATTTTCAGTGTGCGTTACCCCACAATTACCTCATCTTTTGGCAGAGTAGAGAACCACTGCTTGTTTAAAGTTTAGGGCTCAATTCAATGTGCACTTCTGCAGACAATGCAGACTGCGCATAAGTTTTCATGTGATCGCAACCAATTATACCTTAAACGTGAAACGTATTTTTGTTTCGTTGATGTTATGGAATTAGATAAAACTCCAATTGTAAACAATTTAATTAGCTTCAATTAGCTATTTTTTAACCAATTCAACACAGATTGCCTGACACAAATTGGTGGTGACCTCGGTTGCTTGGCCTTGAGATTGTTTGCGATTTATTTGTAATCAAATAAATTTTTCTTGAGAAATTGACACTTGATCCACATAATTTTCAAATTATACTCTTAAACTCGGTTTAAGACACGCTCTATCTTTTGGATACCTTCATGTACATCCTTAAAGGGAATAATGATGTATGTTACAACTGTACCATCTTGCACCATATACAGTTAAATTGCATAAAGAAATCTTGAAAATATAAAAACTCAAATTGTCCTGCATGCGCCACAAAAGATGTACACTTGTCGAATTCTGATCAATTGGTACCTATGTACCAATTTTTTCTATAAAAAATTCATTTGTTAAATTAAGTGTTGTGAAGAAGCTGTTTCCCTGCAGTTTTTCAATGACATCATCTTTAAGTGGCATCGGAAAATGATATTTTGCAATCTTCACGTTTATCAGTCTATAGTCGAAACAAAGCCGCTTGCTGCCGTCCTTCTTTGGTACCAAGACAAAAGGTGAGGCATACTCAGATGAACTTGGCTGAATAATCATTTCTGATAGCTATTTCTCAACCTGGTTGTCTACAATTGTCTTGTCTGCATTTAAAATGCGTTCATAGACTGGGCACTCGTCATTTAACAAAATCTTTATTTGAATGCGACTGTCCTTCTTTTTCTCTGGGTTGTAGTTGGTGATCAAATCTTGTACAGTTTCAGCAGTTGGTCTATCCAGCAATGTCAGTCTCGGGCTCTTAACTTTCGGTCAAAAGAAACATTTCTGGATATTCCTGGAATCTGTAAATCTGACTCTACCTCTTGCTCTTTGGTAAACGATTTCTGTATATTCAGTTTCTCTTTTGTCTGAAATTTTACCGACTTCTCTGAATATATCAGTACGCTATTTCCGATTACTGCTGAGTACTTAATATCATTTCTGCTAGCAACCTGAAAGTATTAGTCCAAGTAAGTTTTGTCTACCAAAACTTGAATTACGAAACTGCAAAGCGTATTTAGCTTACTGTTGCAAATGCCGACCAGACAATGCTACCAAAACTTGAATTACGAAACTGCCAAGCATATTTAGCTTACTGTTGCAAATGCCAACCAGACAATGCTTTTCATCAACAACCTCGATATTTCCTAGCATCTTAACCACGTCTTCACGGATAACGCAGAGATCACAGCCTGTATCGATATAAGCGGAAAATCGAACGCCATGACATGAAATTTTTTTAAAAATACATTTGCCACTGCTGCTGATGTGGTTCGTCATTGGGTTCGCACTTATTCCTTCTTTTATTTCAACTTTCCTAGTCACCGGCCAATTCAATGCATTTGTAGCATTTAATTTGCTGGTTACACTCTCTCACTTTGTCTACCAAAACTTGAATTACGAAACTGCAAAGCGTATTTAGCTTACTGTTGCAAATGCCGACCAGACAATGCTACCAAAACTTGAATTACGAAACTGCCAAGCATATTTAGCTTACTGTTGCAAATGCCAACCAGACAATGCTTTTCATCAACAAGCTCGATATTTCCTAGCATCTTAACCACGTCTTCACGGATAACGCAGAGATCACAGCCTGTATCGATATAAGCGGAAAATCGAACGCCATGACATGAAATTTTTTTAAAAATACATTTGCCACTGCTGCTGATGTGGTTCGTCATTGGGTTCGCACTTATTCCTTCTTTTATTTCAACTTTCCTAGTCACCGGCCAATTCAATGCATTTGTAGCATTTAATTTGCTGGTTACACTCTCTTGCAAAATGTGAAGGATCACCACACTTAAAGCATTTTTTGAAGTGCTGTTTGGTCACATCCGGTTTTTTGTCTTCGTTGGTATTATAATATTTTGTCGTATTAACCACTTGAGGGCGACTGCTACAAATTTTCTCATATACCTTAATTTGATCCTGCAGAGTCCTGGCCTGATATAAGTTTGTTGGTTCTCGAGTCGGGTATACCTTCGATGAAGTACTATATAAGACTGGCGTCATCCAAATTGACAGGCTTTCCTATTTCCATGAGCGAATAGAGATACTCCTTGTGATCCTCTTTTGGGCCCTTTCGGCGATTTTTTTTAAACTTCGGTGAACTTCAATTGCCGAAACCTCAGATTCGAACTCAGCTACCAATGCTCGCTTTAGTGATGACCAGTTGGAAATACCTGACTGGCTTCGAACTAATATTTTCGCAGCTCTTTTAGCAATTGCTTCGAATAGATGCACATTTGGACCTTTGCGCACGATGCGCACCTTGCTACACCTTTCAGGTGTACACGATCTGCCAGTGAAGTGCTCTTCGTAAAACGCCTCCTCGATGAACAATGCTGCTGCGCAATCCCACTTCTGACACCAAATTTGTAGGATCGCCGGTGATTGGTTCAATTACAACTTCAAATATAATTTAATGATTATACCCTTGGGTATTATAATTTTGGTCAGAAGTTTGTAACACAGTGTAGGAGACGTTTCCGACCCCATAAAGTATATTTTTGATCAGGATAAATAGGGGAGTCGATATAGCCATGTTTGTCTGTCCGTCTGTCCGTCCGTCCGTCTGTCCGTCTGTTTCAATACTGTTTGCGGCTCAGTTTAAAAGCTAGCGATCTGACACTTTCACAATCGTCCTAAAACATGTGTACGCAGATCAAGTTTGAAAATCGCCCCGATCGGACGTCTATATCCTATTGCTCCCATAGAAACAACAGGATATATCTTGCAAGAATTTATGATATTTTGCCCAGTGAAAGAGCTATTGACATTAATCTTTCCAAATCGTATTTTTTTTGCATACCTTGATCAGGGTAAAAGCGCGTGGCGATCGCACGTCCATATCCTATAGCTTCCATAGGAACAATAGGGTAAAATCGGTTAAAATTGAATGATTTTTAGGATATTTCGCGCAGTGTAAAAGCTATTGACATAAATCTTTCCAAATCTTATTTTTTTATGCGTACCTTGATCAGGGTAAAAGCGCGTGACGATCGGACGTCTATATCCTATTGCTCCCATAGGAACAATTGGGTAAAATCGGTCCAAATCTGATGTTTTTCAGAATATTTCGCGATGTGTAAAAGATATCGCTATACATTTTTCCAAATCGTATTTTTTATGCATTTCTTCATTAAGGTAAAAGCGCGTGCTGATCGGACGTCTATATAGCTATAGCTTTGGAACAATACGGTGAAATCAGTCAAAATTTCATGTTTTTTAGAATATTTCGCGCAGTGTATAAGCTATTGACATACATTTTTTCAAATCTTATTTATTTACACTTACCTTGATCAGGGTAAAAGCGCTTGCCGATTGCACGTTTATATCGTATAGCTTCCGTAGGAAAAATTGTTAAAGGCTGCAAAAATGTCCCTTTTTTCCCTATTTGTGTATGACAATTTTGCAGTATAAAAGCTATTGGCATGAGACTATGCAATTTATCTAATTTATTTATGTACACCTTGCTCAGGGTAAAAGTTGCTGCCAATCATACAAGTACATACTACATCCGATATTTAAAAATTAAATTAATTACGTATAGCTAATCTTTTTTTTATGTATAATTTCACAAAATTTCGTATAAGTCTGGAAGGGTATTAAAACTTCGGCTTGCCGAAGTTAGCTTCCGTCCTCGTTTTTATTTGAAATGGGAAAACAAAAGGTTTTGTGGTTTTACATCTTCTCTCTCGGAAACACAGAAAGCAAAAGCAAATACTTCGTGCCACAATTCTTTTCGCGCAGTATCGATATTCTAATATTGACAGATATGCCAATGATAAGCTTACGTCAACAGATTTTAAATAATGAAAAGGTAATGTTAACGTAAATAAACCAAAATAAGTCTAATATGATTATTCAGACCAGATGTAGACATGACCAATTCTTGTTTTCCTTTCTTTTAACGCAATCGGCCATACTGAATTATCATTTTTGTCAAATGATGGTTCTTCTACAGATTCATATTCTTCATATATTTAGCAACGGTTGATATTTTCCTATTTGTATATGACAAATTGGCAGTATAAAAGCTATTGACATAAAACTATGCAATTTATATAATTTATTTGTGTAACCTTGCTCAGAATTAAAGATGCTGCCAATCAACCGAGTACAGCCGCTATTTAAAAAGAAATTGATTACGTGTAGCTCTTCTTTGGTCATAAGTTTGTAACGCAGTGAAGGAGATTTTTCCGACCCTATAAAGTATATATATTCTTGATCAGGACCATTATTGGTCCATATAGCCATGTTCGTCTGTCCGTCTGTTTCAATACCCTTTGCAAGCTCAGTTTAAAAGCTAGCTATCTGAAACTTTCACACTCGTCCTAAAACATGTCTATGCAGATCAAGTTTGAAAATCGCCCCATAGGAACAATAGGGTAAAATCGGTCAAAATTTGATGTTTTTTAGATTATTTTGCGAGGTGTAAAAGCTATTGCCATATTTTTTTTAAATCGTATTTTTTTAGAATTTTTTTTCTGGTTTTGTTTTTTGGCTAAGATATTGGATGTGACACTGTTGATTGTTTGGATATTTTTGGAGAATTACTCCTCCGTAGCCGTGCAGCGTATGTGTGTATGTCCGATTATATAATTGTAGCACTAGTGCAGATATCTTTAGTTGTTCAAATGCTAGGCGTTGGTCTTTTTCGAATCGGAATGTAACTTCCTTACTATACAAGTCAGAAAGTGGTTTCGCCTTAATCGCGTAATCAGCAATGAATTGCCTAAAATAGGATTGTTAATCCAAGAAAACGCTGAATACTCTTTCGATCATGTCGAATAGATAAGTTCTTGACTGCTTGTGTTTGGGCTTTTGATGGTCTTATAGTAACTCCTTAAACGGTATAACACAAAAAGTCAACCTTTCTGGATATTCATTTTCTCTTTTTGTTGAAAATTTACCGACTTTTCTGAAAATATAAAGTCCACTAGCTTCAGTACGCTTTTTCCGATTACTGCTGAGTACTTAATATGATTTCTGCCAGCAACGTGAAAGTTTAAGTCCAATTCTTTGGACAACATTTATATGTTGTCTACCAAAACTTGGATTACAAAACTGGGAAGCGTATTTAGCTCACTGTTGCAAATGGCGACCAAACAATGCCTAGCGTTGTACTGTTGGCTGATTTGTGGTTGGTTGTGTCGATATCCCTATTGTCTTTTTATTTTGTTCATGCCGATAAAACTGTTACCGTTTTAGTAATAGCTCAAAAAACTGTGCCAAAATATATTTGAAAATGGAAAACGAATGCTGTGTTGCAGTTTTATATTGCCCAGGACTTTTTGTCTTGATGTCCATGTCCGTCTGTCCGTCTGTCCGTCCGTCCGTCCGTCCGTCTGTCCGTCTGTTTCAATACTGTTTGCGAGCTCAGTTTAAAAGCTAGCGATCTGACACTTTCACAATCGTCCTAAAACATGTGTTTGAAAAGTTTGAAAATCGCCCCGATCGGACGTCTATATCCTATTGCTCCCATAGAAACAATAGGATATATCTTGCAAGAATTTATGATATTTTGCGCAGTGTAAAAGCTATTGACATTAATCTTTCCAAATCGTATTTTTTTTTGCATACCTTGATCAGGGTAAAAGCGCGTGACGATCGGACGTCTATATCCTATAGCTCCCATAGGAACAATTGGGTAAAATCGGTCCAAATCTGATGTTTTTCAAAATATTTCGCGATGTGTAAAAGATATCGCTATACATTTTTCCAAATCGTATTTTTATGCATTTCTTTATTAAGGTAAAAGCGCGTGCTGATCGGACGTCTATATAGCTATAGCTTTGGAACAATACGGTGAAATCAGTCAAAATTTCATGTTTTTTAGAATATTTCGCGCAGTGTATAAGCTATTGACATACATTTTTTCAAATCTTATTTATTTACACTTACCTTGATCAGGGTAAAAGCGCTTGCCGATTGGACGTTTATATCGTATAGCTTCCGTAGGAAAAATTGTTAAAGGCTGCAAAAATGTTCCTTTTTTCCCTATTTGTGTATGACAATTTTGCAGTATAAAAGCTATTGGAATGAAACTATGCAATTTATCTAATTTATTTATGTACACCTTGCTCAGGGTAAAAGTTGCTGCCAATCATACAAGTACATACTACATCCGATATTTAAAAATTAAATTAATTACGTATAGCTAATCTTTTTTTTATGTATAATTTCACAAAATTTCGTATAAGTCTGGAAGGGTATTAACACTTCGGCTTGCCGAAGTTAGCTTCCGTCCTCGTTTTTATTTGAAATGGGAAAACAAAAGGTTTTGTGGTTTTACATCTTCTCTCTCGGAAACACAGAAAGCAAAAGCAAATACTTCGTGCCACAATATTGACAGATATGCCAATGATAAGCTTACGTCAACAGATTTTAAATAATGAAAAGGTAATGTTAACGTAAATAAACCAAAATAAGTCTAATATGATTATTCAGACCAGATGTAGACATGACCAATTCTTGTTTTCCTTTCTTTTAACGCAATCGGCCATACTGAATTATCATTTTTGTCAAATGATGGTTCTTCTGCAGATTCATATTCTTCATATATTTAGCAACGGTTGATATTTTCCTATTTGTATATGACAAATTGGCAGTATAAAAGCTATTGACATAAAACTATGCAATTTATATAATTTATTTGTGTAACCTTGCTCAGAATTAAAGATGCTGCCAATCAACCGAGTACAGCCGCTATTTAAAAAGAAATTGATTACGTGTAACTCTTCTTTGGTCATAAGTTTGTAACGCAGTGAAGGAGATTTTTCCGACCCTATAAAGTATATATATTCTTGATCAGGACCAATATTGGTCCATATAGCCATGTTCGTCTGTCCGTCTGTTTCAATACCCTTTGCAAGCTCAGTTTAAAAGCTAGCTATCTGAAACTTTCACACTCGTCCTAAAACATGTCTATGCAGATCAAGTTTGAAAATCGCCCCATAGGAACAATAGGGTAAAATCGGTCAAAATTTGATGTTTTTTAGATTATTTTGAGAGGTGTAAAAGCTATTGCCATATTTTTTTTTAAATCGTATTTTTTTAGAATTTTTTTTTCTGGTTTTGTTTTTTGGCTAAGATATTGGATGTGACACTGTTGATTGTTTGGATATTTTTGGAGAATTACTCCTCCGTAGCCGTGCAGCGTATGTGTGTATGTCCGATTATATAATTGTAGCACTAGTGCAGATATCTTTAGTTGTTCAAATGCTAGGCGTTGGTCTTTTTCGAATCGGAATGTAACTTCCTTACTATACAAGTCAGAAAGTGGTTTCGCCTTAATCGCGTAATCAGCAATGAATTGCCTAAAATAGGATTGTTAATCCAAGAAAACGCTGAATACTCTTTCGATCATGTCGAATAGATAAGTTCTTGACTGCTTGTGTTTGGGCTTTTGATGGTCTTATAGTAACTCCTTAAACGGTATAACACAAAAAGTCAACCTTTCTGGATATTCAGTTTCTCTTTTTGTTGAAAATTTACCGACTTTTCTGAAAATATAAAGTCCACTAGCTTCAGTACGCTTTTTCCGATTACTGCTGAGTACTTAATATGATTTCTGCCAGCAACGTGAAAGTTTAAGTCCAATTCTTTGGACAACATTTATATGTTGTCTACCAAAACTTGGATTACAAAACTGGGAAGCGTATTTAGCTCACTGTTGCAAATGGCGACCAAACAATGCCTAGCGTTGTACTGTTGGCTGATTTGTGGTTGGTTGTGTCGATATCCCTATTGTCTTTTTATTTTGTTCATGCCGATAAAACTGTTACCGTTTTAGTAATAGCTCAAAAAACTGTGCCAAAATATATTTGAAAATGGAAAACGAATGCTGTGTTGCAGTTTTATATTGCCCAGGACTTTTTGTCTTGATGTCCATGTCCGTCTGTCCGTCTGTCCGTCCGTCCGTACGTCCGTCTGTCCGTCTGTTTCAATACTGTTTGCGAGCTCAGTTTAAAAGCTAGCGATCTGACACTTTCACAATCGTCCTAAAACATGTGTACGCAGATCAAGTTTGAAAATCGCCCCGATCGGACGTCTATATCCTATTGCTACCATAGAAACAATAGGATATATCTTGCAAGATTTTATGATATTTTGCGCAGTGTAAAAGCTATTGACATTAATCTTTCCAAATCGTATTTTTTTGCATACCTTGATCAGGGTAAAAGCGCGTGGCGATCGCACGTCCATATCCTATAGCTTCCATAGGAACAATAGGGTAAAATCGGTTAAAATTGAATGATTTTTAGGATATTTCGCGCAGTGTAAAAGCTATTGACATAAATCTTTCCAAATCTTATTTTTTTATGCGTACCTTGATCAGGGTAAAAGCGCGTGACGATCGGACGTCTATATCCTATAGCTCCCATAGGAACAATTGGGTAAAATCGGTCCAAGTCTGATGTTTTTCAGAATATTTCGCGATGTGTAAAAGATATCGCTATACATTTTTCCAAATCGTATTTTTTATGCATTTCTTCATTAAGGTAAAAGCGCGTGCTGATCGAACGTCTATATAGCTATAGCTTTGGAACAATACGGTGAAATCAGTCAAAATTTCATGTTTTTTAGAATATTTCGCGCAGTGTATAAGCTATTGACATACATTTTTTCAAATCTTATTTATTTAAACTTACCTTGATCAGGGTAAAAGCGCTTGCCGATTGGACGTTTATATCGTATAGCTTCCGTAGGAAAAATTGTTAAAGGCTGCAAAAATGTCCCTTTTTTCCCTATTTGTGTATGACAATTTTGCAGTATAAAAGCTATTGGAATGAAACTATGCAATTTATCTAATTTATTTATGTACACCTTGCTCAGGGTAAAAGTTGCTGCCAATCATACAAGTACATACTACATCCGATATTTAAAAATTAAATTAATTACGTATAGCTAATCTTTTTTTTATGTATAATTTCACAAAATTTCGTATAAGTCTGGAAGGGTATTAAAACTTCGGCTTGCCGAAGTTAGCTTCCATCCTCGTTTTTATTTGAAATGGGAAAACAAAAGGTTTTGTGGTTTTACATCTTCTCTCTCGGAAACACAGAAAGCAAAAGCAAATACTTCGTGCCACAATATTGACAGATATGCCAATGATAAGCTTACGTCAACAGATTTTAAATAATGAAAAGGTAATGTTAACGTAAATAAACCAAAATAAGTATAATATGATTATTCAGACCAGATGTAGACATGACCAATTCTTGTTTTCCTTTCTTTTAACGCAATCGGCCATACTGAATTATCATTTTTGTCAAATGATGGTTCTTCTGCAGATTCATATTCTTCATATATTTAGCAACGGTTGATATTTTCCTATTTGTATATGACAAATTGGCAGTATAAAAGCTATTGACATAAAACTATGCAATTTATATAATTTATTTGTGTAACCTTGCTCAGAATTAAAGATGCTGCCAATCAACCGAGTACAGCCGCTATTTAAAAAGAAATTGATTACGTGTAGCTCTTCTTTGGTCATAAGTTTGTAACGCAGTGAAGGAGATTTTTCCGACCCTATAAAGTATATATATTCTTGATCAGGACCAATATTGGTCCATATAGCCATGTTCGTCTGTCCGTCTGTTTCAATACCCTTTGCAAGCTCAGTTTAAAAGCTAGCTATCTGAAACTTTCACACTCGTCCTAAAACATGTCTATGCAGATCAAGTTTGAAAATCGCCCCATAGGAACAATAGGGTAAAATCGGTCAAAATTTGATGTTTTTCAGATTATTTTGCGAGGTGTAAAAGCTATTGCCATATTTTTTTTTAAATCGTATTTTTTTAGCATTTTTTTTTCTGGTTTTGTTTTTTGGCTAAGATATTGGATGTGACACTGTTGATTGTTTGGATATTTTTGGAGAATTACTCCTCCGTAGCCGTGCAGCGTATGTGTGTATGTCCGATTATATAATTATAGCACTAGTGCAGATATCTTTAGTTGTTCAAATGCTAGGCGTTCGAATCGGAATGTAACTTCCTTACTATACAAGTCAGAAAGTGGTTTCGCCTTAATCGCGTAATCAGCAATGAATTGCCTAAAATAGGATTGTTAATCCAAGAAAACGCTGAATACTCTTTCGATCATGTCGAATAGATAAGTTCTTGACTGCTTGTGTTTGGGCTTTTGATGGTCTTATAGTAACTCCTTAAACGGTATAACACAAAAATTCAACCATTCTGGATATTCAGTTTCTCTTTTTGTTGAAAATTTACCGACTTTTCTGAAAATATAAAGTCCACTAGCTTCAGTACGCTTTTTCCGATTACTGCTGAGTACTTAATATGATTTCTGCCAGCAACGTGAAAGTTTAAGTCCAATTCTTTGGACAACATTTATATGTTGTCTACCAAAACTTGGATTACAAAACTGGGAAGCGTATTTAGCTCACTGTTGCAAATGGCGACCAAACAATGCCTAGCGTTGTACTGTTGGCTGATTTGTGGTTGGTTGTGTCGATATCCCTATTGTCTTTTTATTTTGTTCATGCCGATAAAACTGTTACCGTTTTAGTAATAGCTCAAAAAACTGTGCCAAAATATATTTGAAAATGGAAAACGAATGCTGTGTTGCAGTTTTATATTGCCCAGGACTTTTTGTCTTGATGTCCTGTCAGATTAGCTGCTAATGCTTATGGACCGTTTTATAATTAAAACCCTGGTCGTATATTAAATTTGGCATACCTTCTTAAATTACTTACAACAAATCAAACAAAGTAGCATTTATAGAACAACGAGGACGGAAGGTAACTTCGGCAAGCCGAAGTTTTAATACCCTTGCAGACTTAGCCGAAATTGATAAAATTGTTTAGTGTAAACTTGACGGACAGACGGACATGGCTATATCGACTCCCCTCTTGATCCTGATCAAGAATATATATACGGAAACGTCTCCTTCACTGCGTTACAAACTTCTGACCAAAATTATAATACCCTCTGCAAGGGTATAAAAAATCATTTGATTTTAATCAAAACCCAGGGAAATAGTTGTCGAATGTTAGAATGACACACCTTAGTTACAACATTTTTAACAGTATTGATTTTACAAAACTACATTATTTGTAGCTATTGCGCTGATTTTGTAATTGTTTTTAAAAATCAATTGATATTTGTGTATTTTATTTTTATTTGCCTTGCATTTATTTATTAAATCTTATCTGTTTGGATATGAACAATGAGTGTCTCAAATCTTATAGCTAACAGTCATAAGACTGGTACTGATTAAGATTAATGTGACTAACAATTATTTCTGGTTTTGAAGGTCGTCTAACGCGGGTTCTGCTGCAACCCGAGTCAAGCCTCTTTGGAAATGTGAATCAAATATATCGGATCTGTCTTTGTTGCTGCGCTCCAGATAAATGTATTTACCTATTTAACGGTTAGCCTTTCACAGATAATGTTTGTTTTCACAGATTCATTTTTGCAATGTACCGCAGTTGTGCATTTTCAGAGTCTTTCTTGAGGGATTGGTTTAGTATGTGAGTTGCTTTAAAGATGGTTTGTTAATTAGATAGCATTCGCACATTTTTCAGTATAACACTGTATAATTGATAAATTTGCACGTCCTTTGGGGACTGACCAGTCGTATTTAACAGGCAGATTACTACGTAGCTGGAAGGGTTACATGGTGTCCCTATAGTTGCCTATCGTTTTGCACATTTATTGTTCATTAAAAATAATTAGCATTTAATGATAATGTCATTTGTTTTAAAATTTGTATATCACTGATTAAAACATACATTATATAACATAATCTGTTTTGTTCGGAGGATTGAAACCCTTTGCCGATATCATGTGTTGGTAATGTTTAATTGCGCTTTACACGGCGTGGTAGGTATAATCTGATTTGCATATTCAATTCTAATTATGGATTTTTATCAGTTAAGCCATAAAGTAACATTGTTTATTGTGGCTTAGATGACTCTGCCGCTACCATGTGTTGGTAACACCTGTTCAATATCGTATTGAACTGTCACATATTTAAATCTCTGTGAATTTGATCTATAACACATTAGATAGTGGTTACTGTATTATGCGAGAGCCGGAAAAATTATAAGGTGAAAAACAAAAATACTGGAGTAGTGTATTAAAACCAATTTTATTGCTTAACAAACAAATAATTAGCTATGCGTGCAACTAGTTATAATAAAACTCGAGTAATGGCTCGTCAATGAGTGATTATTAAAAAAATTAACAATTTATGCAAATGTCAAAACTCCGAAAAATTGCACTAAAAAATTGCAACTAAGTATCAAAAATTTCTTTGGTAAAGTTGTTCTTTAAGTTTAACGATTCATTTGATGGTTTCACCAAAGCCCAGGAATATTCTAAACAAAAAAGGTAAATACATAGCCTATCTATTATTGAATTGAAGTACTTTTTATAGTTATTGCTGCTAGAAAAAACCAAATACGTTTTTTCGGCGAAAATCTATTTGGCCTGTTTTTTTAGTGTAGTAAAAATATACCATTTAAATTGTTTTTTACAGTGTTTAACGATTTATTTGATAGTTTTACCAAAGCCCAGGTATCTTCTAAACAAAAAAAAAGTAAATAAAAAGGTTATATATTATTGAGTTGAGGTACTTTTTATAGTTTTTGCTGCTAGAAAAAACCAAATACGTTTTTTCGGCGAAAATCTATTTGTCCTGTTTTTGTAGTGTATACCATTTAAATTGTTTTTTTACAGTGTTTTGCCTTGCAATGTAACATAAGAACGGGAAAACGCGTTAGATAGAAAGAGAAAAGAGTGTAAAGTGCGCTAAAGCAGCAGATAACGGTAAAACTTTTAATTTGATCAGAGTAGTATCAAGAAAATTGTTGCGTGTTGTGCTTTTATGTGATGCCAATGATAAGCTTACGTCAACAGATTTTAAATAATGAAAAGGTAATGTTAACGTAAAAAACCAAAATAAGTCGAATATGATTATTCAGACCAGATGTAGACATGACCAATTCTTGTTTTCCTTTCTTTTAAAGCAATCGGCCATACTGAATTATCATTTTTGTCAAATGATGGTTCTTCTGCAGATTCATATTCTTCATATATTCAGCAACGGTTGATATTTTCCTATTTGTATATGACAAATTGGCAGTATAAAAGCTATTGACATAAAACTATGCAATTTATATAATTTATTTGTGTATACCTTGCTCAGAATTAAAGATGCTGCCAATCAACCGAGTACAGCCGCTATTTAAAAAGAAATTGATTACGTGTAGCTCTTCTTTGGTCATAAGTTTGTAACGCAGTGAAGGAGATTTTTCCGACCCTATAAAGTATATCTATTCTTGATCAGGACCAATATTGGTCCATATAGCCATGTTCGTCTGTCCGTCTGTTTCAATACCCTTTGCAAGCTCAGTTTAAAAGCTATCTATTTGAAACTTTCACACTCGTCCTAAAACATGTCTATGCAGATCAAGTTTGAAAATCGCCCCATAGGAACAATAGGGTAAAATCGGTCAAAATTTGATGTTTTTCAGATTATTTTGCGAGGTGCAAAAGCTATTGCCATATTTTTTTTTAAATCGTATTTTTTTAGCATTTTTTTTTCTGGTTTTGTTTTTTGGCTAAGATATTGGATGTGACACTGTTGATCGTTTGGATATTTTTGGAGAATTACTCCTCCGTAGCCGTGCAGCGTGTGTGTATGTCCGATTATATAATTGTAGCACTAGTGCAGATATCTTTAGTTGTTCAATGCTAGGCGTTGGTCTTTTTCGAATCGGAATGTAACTTCCTTACAATACAAGTCAGAAAGTGGTTTCGCCTTAATCGCGTAATCAGCAATGAATTGCCTAAAATAGGATTGTTAATCCAAGAAAACGCTGAATACTCTTTCGATCATGTCGAATAGATAAGTTCTTGACTGCTAGTGTTTGGGCTTTTGATGGTCTTATAGTAACTCCTTAAACGGTATAACACAAAAAGTCAACCTTTCTGGATATTCAGTTTCTCTTTTTGTTGAAAATTTACCGACTTTTCTGAAAATATAAAGTCCACTAGCTTCAGTACGCTTTTTCCGATTACTGCTGAGTACTTAATATGATTTCTGCCAGCAACGTGAAAGTTTAAGTCCAATTCTTTGGACAACATTTATATGTTGTCTACCAAAACTTGGATTACAAAACTGGGAAGCGTATTTAGCTCACTGTTGCAAATGGCGACCAAACAATGCCTAGCGTTGTATTGTTGGCTGATTTGTGGTTGGTTGTGTCGATATCCCTTTTGTCTTTTTATTTTGTTCATGCCGATAAAACTGTTACCGTTTTAGTAATAGCTAAAAAAACTGTGCCAAAATATATTTGAAAATGGAAAACGAATGCTGTGTTGCAGTTTTATATTGCCCAGGACTTTTTGTCTTGATGTCCTGTCAGATTAGCTGCTAATGCTTATGGACCGTTGTTATAAAGTAACGCCTGTGCAAAATAAACTTTTGGGGTGGTTGAATGGATTATTGATTCAACATAACATAACACACTGTAATTTTCAGTGTGCGTTACCCCACAATTACCTCATCTTTTGGCAGAGTAGAGAACCACTGCTTGTTTAAAGTTTAGGGCTCAGACAATAACAGGAGTTGATGTAGTTGTTGTGGTGACTGTTGACGTTGTTAGTGTCGAATTCTACGTTTCACATTGATTTTTCGGTTTTATAATTAAAACCCTGGTCGTATATTAAATTTGGCATACCTTCTTAAATTACTTACAACAAATCAAACAAAGTAGCATTTATAGAACAACGAGGACGGAAGGTAAGTTCGGCAAGCCGAAGTTTTAATACCCTTGCAGACTTAGCCGAAATTGATAAAATTGTTTAGGGTAAACTGACGGACAGACGGACATGGCTATATCGACTCCCCTATTGATCCTGATCAATAATATATATACGGAAACGTCTCCTTCACTGCGTTACAAACTTCTGACCAAAATTATAATACCCTCTGCAAGGGTATAAAAAATCATTTGATTTTAATCAAAACCCAGGGAAATAGTTGTCGAATGTTAGAATGACACACCTTAGTTACAACATTTTTAACAGTATTGATTTTACAAAACTACATTATTTGTAGCTATTGCGCTGATTTTGTAATTGTTTTTAAAAATCAATTGATATTTGTGTATTTTATTTTTATTTGCCTTGCATTTATTTATTAAATCTTATCTGTTTGGATATGAACAATGAGTGTCTCAAATCTTATAGCTAACAGTCATAAGACTGGTACTGATTAAGATTAATGTGACTAACAATTATTTCTGGTTTTGAAGGTCGTCTAACGCGGGTTCTGCTGCAACCCGAGTCAAGCCTCTTTGGAAATGTGAATCAAATATATCGGATCTGTCTTTGTTGCTGCGCTCCAGATAAATGTATTTACCTATTTAACGGTTAGCCTTTCACAGATAATGTTTGTTTTCACAGATTCATTTTTGCAATGTACCGCAGTTGTGCATTTTCAGAGTCTTTCTTGAGGGATTGGTTTATTATGTGAGTTGCTTTAAAGATGGTTTGTTAATTAGATAGCATTCGCACATTTTTCAGTATAACACTGTATAATTGATAAATTTGCACGTCCTTTGGGGACTGACCAGTCGTATTTAACAGGCAGATTACTACGTAGCTGGAAGGGTTACATGGTGTCCCTATAGTTGCCTATCGTTTTGCACATTTATTGTTCATTAAAAATAATTAGCATTTAATGATAATGTCATTTGTTTTAAAATTTGTATATCACTGATTAAAACATACATTATATAACATAATCTGTTTTGTTCGGAGGATTGAAACCCTTTGCCGATATCATGTGTTGGTAATGTTTAATTGCGCTTTACACGGCGTGGTAGGTATAATCTGATTTGCATATTCAATTCTAATTATGGATTTTTATCAGTTAAGCCATAAAGTAAAATTGTTTATTGTGGCTTAGATGACTCTGCCGCTACCATGTGTTGGTAACACCTGTTCAATATCGTATTGAACTGTCACATATTTAAATCTCTGTGAATTTGATCTATAACACATTAGATAGTGGTTACTGTATTATGCGAGAGCCGGAAAAATTATAAGGTGAAAAACAAAAATACTGGAGTAGTGTATTAAAACCAATTTTATTGCTTAACAAACAAATAATTAGCTATGCGTGCAACTAGTTATAATAAAACTCGAGTAATGGCTCGTCAATGAGTGATTATTAAAAAAATTAACAATTTATGCAAATGTCAAAACTCCGAAAAATTGCACTAAAAAATTGCAACTAAGTATCAAAAATTTCTTTGGTAAAGTTGTTCCTTAAGTTAACGATTCATTTGATGGTTTCACCAAAGCCCAGGAATATTCTAAACAAAAAAGGTATATACATAGCCTATCTATTATTGAATTGAAGTACTTTTTATAGTTATTGCTGCTAGAAAAAACCAAATACGTTTTTTCGGCGAAAATCTATTTGGCCTGTTTTTTTAGTGTAGTAAAAATATACCATTTAAATTGTTTTTTACAGTGTTTAACGATTTATTTAATGGTTTCACCAAAGCCCAGGTATCTTCTAAACAAAAAAAAGTAAATAAAAAGCCTATATATTATTGAATTGAGGTACTTTTTATAGTTTTTGCTGCTAGAAAAAACCAAATACGTTTTTTCGGCGAAAATCTATTTGGCCTGTTTTTGTAGTGTATACCATTTAAATTGTTTTTTTTTTTACAGTGTTTTGCCTTGCAATGTAACATACGAACGGGAAAACGCGTTAGATAGAAAGAGAAAGGAGTGTAAAGTGCGCTAAAGCAGCACATAACGGTAAAACTTTTAATTTGATCAGAGTAGTATCAATTTTTATATTACTTGAGCTATCTTCTAACAAAAAAAATAAACACAAAGTCGATCTATTTGTAAATTTATGTACCCTTTACACGTATTGATGCTAGAATAAGCAAAATAAGTTATCGGGGAAAATTTCAATTTGCTTTTATGTGATAATTTTTCCATTAATAGATCAATGGAAACTTTTTTTCAAACACAAGTATTTTAATTTATGTAAGCAATATATAAGCCAAAACTAAAAATATGTTTAGTAACATCTAAAATGCAAACTTTCATAGTCATATTGCAAACCTATTACATAAGAAAAATAGGATATTCGGTTTATCCACCGCAAGTGAAGCTGCGGGCACCCTGCTATTTTATTATATATCCCACAGGCAAACACCCAGGAGGACAAAAAACTTATTAAGTTAAAAATCCACCAAAATTTTACTGTTTCAATAATCAATACGGAAAACCATAAATCAAAATCGTTTTATTGGTGTCGGTGTGCCAAATGAAATTTCAGTAAAATATTTAATTAGACATTGGCTATCTTCGTAAATTCAGTCTCAGTTCTAGTATACATTGTATAATCTGATGCTTCCGATGTGGTCACAACTCAACAAGTGCTACTCTACATTACAAGACAACGCCAGCTGCGGCCACTTTTCACCTTAGCAAAACAATATACAATTTTATTAATAGCTAATTATTTAAACCATTTCTTAAATTAAAACGTAAAACGACATGCATGGTGTGTAAGGCAATTAAAAAAAATTGTTAGTTGATGCAAACATGGTTAACTAAGGCACGGGGATTTTATCACTCGATCTTCATATTTTATTTACTTTGTTTCTAATTCAATTTGACTTTATTTTTATTTTCCCCATTTCCGCAGCACGGAACTCGCTGGACCACGGCAGAGGGCCTGTTCATCGTGCCCAAAGAAAAGAGCTCCACGCACGAGGAGTACGCCCACTCAGAGCTGTAGTGGTGATAAGACATTGATCTAGTTCTGTACCACTATTAATTCTGTAACTTATAATTTAGTTCAATTTTTATGTGAAGCGAGTTCATTTTTTAGACCCACAAAGCAAAACAACAAATTAACCAGCTTTTAGTTCAATCTGATTTACTTTACTTTTTTTTTGAGTGTGGCAATTTTTTTTGTGTCTTTATTTATCCATATTCGTTTTTTTTCTTTTAGGTTAGCATTATAGATTTTAAGTTATTTCTTTTGACTTTTCTTATGAGATTTTATATAGATTTTTTTTTTAAAAACTCACCACACTTATGTCCATCCACCGACGAAAGCGCTTTCCTCGTTGACGATGGCTAAATAAGGTTGAATAAGGGAAACACACTCACAGAGACATGTATATTTTTTTAAATCAGAAATTAAAAACGCTGAATGTACAGCCCGTGAACACCTTCTGATGGCTTCAGTACTACCTTCTCTGGGATATGAATATGAATTAATCCCCAAACCACACTTTCACCGAACAAAATAAAATCAATTTTTGTTCTCTACTTTTGACGAACGAACACTTATTACATAACTTTAACAGAATTTTAAACCTAAACTTTCCGCTTCCCCGTGTCGAGTACTCCGATAACCCTTCAGACCGGGATTTGGCCGAAACGGCGAGGATTTTCTTGGCCTAAATATGGTCTTTCTAACTCCCCGAGAATTACTTTTAAAAGGGCAGATTATAGCCGCGACGTCGCATGCGCACTCCGAGCAAAGAGAAACGAGTGCCCATATTGTTAGGGTACCAAGTCTGAAAAGTAGCAAAATACAAAATATTCTTGCCGCATCGAATTAAAATAAACTCACACATGCACCCCTGTAAGAGAATGCATAAATGCGCATACATATATAGACTAATTCAAGCGCAGGCGCAACCTACTTTAAAATGAGCGTCTCTGCGACTGAAAACCCGGACTCGCGGACTCACCCACTACCCGTTAGTTAGAATTTACGGCAAGTTTTTTAAATGCCTAGTTCACAATATTTTTAAAAGTTATTTTAAAACTTTCTTATAAACAACATTTTTTGCCCAAAGTGTTAACAACTGTACATTAGTTTGATAAAATTATTATTTTTCAGCGGTTGGATAATCTCTATCAACACCAGGAGCATCTCAGAAACACATTACACTGTTTTCTAAGATCGTTTTACAACAGTTTTTTTGTTCTGTAGTAAAAAAAAATCATAATTGCTTACTTGAACTATATTAATTTTGTAATTCATTTCTCTTAAGTAATCCCTATTTTCCAAACCATCTTGATTTTTGTTTACCTTGGGTAAACATAACTTGATAAACAATTTATACCGATGTACAATTTTAGATCTTCAAGGCAAATTAAATTATTATTAAAAACACTTTCCATCAGTCCGGGATATACATCGCCATCTATTATCCTTTTTATTCTGTACAATATATTTTCAGAAAGACTTTCCTGGTACTTATTCCAAAGACTTATGGCATCATATAACTGGCAATGAGTTAGCATTATTGCAAAGTACTAGCTTAATTTATTTTGGAGACTGGCATAATGATGCTCTTGCCAAGTAAGCAAAAGAATCAGTTTTGCAGAGATCGAAAAACGCAGTTAGTGCTGTCGGTGGTGGATTAGCTTATTAGCTAAGTGATTTGGATTATTATGGTCAAAGTAATCTTTTATTGGACATGCTAGAATCTTCCATACCGCCTTGGAACTACTTATATACCGATCACTTTGATATGGTTTGTGAATTTCATCTTAGGACTCTCCACTGAAACTGTTGTTTGGTTACTGCCCTTGTTAACATATACAAATTTAATGAGCTCCAAAGGTCCTTAAAAGTACAGAATTGTATGGCACAAACCAATGATTGTCAACAGTTTTTGTTTATTTTTAACAGTAAGCCCTCCAGCACTTGCCGCTCTTTGCCGATACTGGGGATAACCATATATTCCAGTAATAGTTTTCTTAAGTTAGTGTCTAGGATTTTTTTTTGCACATTTTTTAGTTTAATTGCGAACGTCGGCGAGTGCAGACTTGTTTTTCCTGTCTTTTTATCGTCAACGAAAATTTAAATAAAAGCAGTGCAAACTTTAAACAACAACACACAGTGGGCGAAAAGACGCTTGCTTAGTGTGATGAACTTCTTACTTTTTGTGATCCAACTTTAGCAAGACGAGAGTCGGCTCTCTCTGCAACGTAACAACGCCTTCAATTCAATTGTCTCAATGCAAGCAACGCGACCGCAAACTTAATAAAAACTAACCAACGGCTAGTAATAACCCCAAGTGCAAGTAATGAACTCAATCCAACATCGCTAGGCAGGGCGCGCTCTTGCTTTCCATCACTTTTGTTGGACAAAACCCCATACCCTTCCCTCATGCCAACCTGCTTAGCCACGGTCACCAGTACAGTGACGTCACTAGCAACTGCAACGTCAATTTCTACAACAACTACAATGTATCAACTGCTCGCGCAATACCATCTACTGTAACAACGAAATATGCAGCGCAAGCAAATATTGCAGCACTTTACACCAGCGAGTTTTCTTCAAAACAAAGTTTGGCCGTACAGACAGGTATGGATCGGTATATACAAATAAAACGTAAGCTCAGTTCGCAAATCTCTAGACTTAATAATTATGTGAAAATAACTCGCGGCACCTCAAAACAATCTACAATAGAAAAGCCCATAGAAGCAAACAGATTTGATATTTTTGCAGATAAATCCGATGATTTACATTTGAGAGAAAAGCTTGAATGCCCTTGTAAACTCGATACTGAATCTAATCGGACCAGACAATTTCCACATAATTCCTTTAACAAAATATTTACGAAACAAAGTTCAAAAATAATAATTAAACTACAAAATGTTGTCGAAGTACTTAAACGACAACAATAAAAACTTATACATGTACCAATTAACCAGCAGTAGAAGCCAGCAATTAGTACTTAAAGGTATTGAACCGGTAGTAACACCAGCAAATTAGGAATATGGTCACACAAGTTCTTATTGCACGCTTCGTCCAGTATGCGTTGCTTGTAAATACCTTCATGACTATCACAAATGAACAAGAAATAAAGAGGATCCCAGCAGCAAAAAGTGTGGAAATTGTGAATGTAACCATACGGCTAACTACAGGGGTTGTCCAGTCTACAAGAAATTGAAAAGTCGTACACACCAAAGAGTGACCACGGCTCGACAACATATAACACCTATTAAATATATACCCCTACAGCCGTGAAATCTTCAACTAACAATGAGTTCACCGACAGACCCGAAAGAATTCCTCATCAACCAGGAGAACAGTCTACGAACAAAATTGAAACAATGATATGTAATCTTCAGCAAAGTATGATGGGTTTAATGTCATTCATGCAGACAACTATGCAAGATCTTACTGCCCTTGTTAACATATTTACATACAAATTTAATAAGCTCCAAAGGTCCTTAAAAGTACAGAATTGTATGGCACAAACCAATGATTGTCAACAGTTTTTGTTAATTTTTAACAGTAAGCCCTCCAGCACTTGCCGCTCTTCGCCGATACTGGGGATAACCATATATTCCAGTAATAGTTTTCTTAAGTTAGTGTCTAGGTTTTTTTATGCACTTTTTTTAGTTCGATTGCGAACGTCGGCGTGTGCAGACGTGTTTTTCCTGTCTTCTTATCGTCACGAAAATTTAAATAAAAGCAGTGCATACAGTGCAACAACACACAGTGGGCGAAAAGACGCTTGCTTAGTGCGATTAACTTCTTGTGCTCCAACTTTAGCAAGACGAGCGTCGGCTCTCTCTGCAACGTAACAACGCCTTCGATTCAATTGTGTCAAACCAAGACAGCGCGACCGCAAACTAACCAACCGCTAGTAATAACCCCAAGCCCAAGTAATGAACTCAATCCAACATCGCTAGGCAGGGCGCGCTCTTGCTTTCCAGCACTCTTGTTGGACAAAACCCCATACCCTTCCTTCATGACAACCTGCTTAGCCACGGTCACCAGTACAGTGACGTCACTAGCAACTGCAACGGCAACTTATACAACAACTACAATGTATCAACTGCTCGCGCAATACCATCTACTGTAACAACCAAATCTGCAGCGCAAGCAAATAATGCAGCACATTACACCAGAGAGTACAAATAAAATGTAAGCTCAGTTCGCAGAACTCTAGACATAATAATTCTGCTAAGATAACTCGCGGCACCTCAAAACAATCTACAATAGAAAAGCCCATAAAAGCAAACAGATTGGATATTTTGGCAGATAAATTTGATGATATACCTCCCGAATACATTGTAGGGGACAATAAAAAGACTAAGCCGCCGCCGATTTACATTTGATAGAAAAGCTTGAATGCCTTTGTAAACTCGATACTGAATATAATCGGACCAGGCAATTTCCACATAATTCATTTAACAAAGGGAAATATTTACGAAACAAAAGTTCAGACTAATACGGAAATAAACTACAACATTTTGTCGAAGTACTTAAACGACAACAATAAAAACTTATACATGTACCTATTAACAAGCAGTAAAGGCCAGCAAGTAGTACTTAAAGGTATTGAACCGGAAGTAACTTTGTCCAGTATGCGTTGCTTGTAAATACCTTCATGACTCTCACAAATGCCCAAGAAATAAAGAGGATCCCAGCAGCAAAAAGTGTGGAAATTGTGGATGTAACTATACGGCTAACTACAGGGGTTGTCCAGTCTACAAGAAATTGAAAAGTCGTACACACCAAAGAGTGACCACGGCTCGACAACATATAACACCTATTAAATATATACCCCTACAGCCGTGAAATCTTCAACTAACAATGAGTTCACCGACAGACCCGAAAGAATTCCTCATCAACCAGGAGAACAGTCTACGAACAAAATTGAAACAATGATATGTAATCTTCAGCAAAGTATGATGGGTTTAATGTCATTCATGCAGACAACTATGCAAGATCTTACTGCCCTTGTTAACATATTTACATACAAATTTAATAAGCTCCAAAGGTCCTTAAAAGTACAGAATTGTATGGCACAAACCAATGATTGTCAACAGTTTTTGTTAATTTTTAACAGTAAGCCCTCCAGCACTTGCCGCTCTTCGCCGATACTGGGGATAACCATATATTCCAGTAATAGTTTTCTTAAGTTAGTGTCTAGGTTTTTTTATGCACTTTTTTTAGTTCGATTGCGAACGTCGGCGTGTGCAGACGTGTTTTTCCTGTCTTCTTATCGTCACGAAAATTTAAATAAAAGCAGTGCATACAGTGCAACAACACACAGTGGGCGAAAAGACGCTTGCTTAGTGCGATTAACTTCTTGTGCTCCAACTTTAGCAAGACGAGCGTCGGCTCTCTCTGCAACGTAACAACGCCTTCGATTCAATTGTGTCAAACCAAGACAGCGCGACCGCAAACTAACCAACCGCTAGTAATAACCCCAAGCCCAAGTAATGAACTCAATCCAACATCGCTAGGCAGGGCGCGCTCTTGCTTTCCAGCACTCTTGTTGGACAAAACCCCATACCCTTCCTTCATGACAACCTGCTTAGCCACGGTCACCAGTACAGTGACGTCACTAGCAACTGCAACGGCAACTTATACAACAACTACAATGTATCAACTGCTCGCGCAATACCATCTACTGTAACAACCAAATCTGCAGCGCAAGCAAATAATGCATATAATAATGTGGATGTAACTATACGGCTAACTACAGGGGTTGTCCAGTCTACAAGAAATTGAAAAGTCGTACACACCAAAGAGTGACCACGGCTCGCCAACATATAACACCTATTAAATCTATACTTAATGTCTTCACCCCTACAGCCGTGAAATCTTCAACTAACAATGAGTTCAGCAAGACGAGCGTCGGCTCTCTCTGCAACGTAACAACGCCTTCAATTCAATTGTGTCAATGCAAGACATCGCAACTAACCAACCGCTAGTAATAACAAAGGGAAATATTTACGAAACAAAAGTTCAGACTAGTACGGAAATAAACTACAACATTTTGTCGAAGTACTTAAACGACAACAATAAAAAAAATTATACATGTACCAATTAACAAGTAGTAAAGGCCAGCAAGTAGTACTTAAAGGTATTGAACCGGAAGTAACACCCTAACTCCCTATTTTCCAAACCATCTTGATCTCTGTTTACCTTGGGTAAACATAACTTGATAAACAATTTATACCGATGTACAATTTTAGATCTTCAAGGCAAATTAAACAATTATTAAAAACACTTTCCATCAGTCCGGGATATACATCGCCATCTATTATCCTTTCTATTCTGTACACTATATTTTCAGAAAGACTTTCCTGGTACTTATTCCCAAGACTTATGGCATCATATAACTGACAATGAGTTAGCATTATTGCAAAGTACTAGCTTAATTTATTTTGGAGACTGGCATAATGATGCTCTTGCCAAGTAAGCAAAAGAATCAATTTTGCAGATATCGAAAAACGCTGTTAGTGCTGTCGGTGGCGGATTAGCTTATTAGCTAAGTGATTTGGATTATTAGGGTCAAAGTTATCTTTTATTGGACATGCTAGAATCTTCCATACCGCCTTGGAACTACTTATATACCGATCACTTTGATATGGTTTGTGAATTTCATCTTAGGACTCTCCACTGAAACTGTTGTTTGGTTACTGCCCTTGTTAACATATACAAATTTAATGAGCTCCAAAGGTCCTTAAAAGTACAGAATTGTATGGCACAAACCAATGATTGTCAACAGTTTTTGTTTATTTTTAACAGTAAGCCCTCCAGCACTTGCCGCTCTTTGCCGATACTGGGGATAACCATATATTCCAGTAATAGTTTTCTTAAGTTAGTGTCTAGGATTTTTTTCGACTCGTTAGGCGTGCACCACAGGGTAGCCAGGAGTTTAGACTTTTTAGGATCGATGTTAAAAGTCGTAGCAGGAACTCCGGATGCCGGGGATTTAGAAAAAATTAAATTCACAGAAACACAATTAATAAATTCGAACAATAGACAAATAGAAATAAATAACAGAATACAAAGTCAAATTAATGAATTAAAGTCAACTGTAAATCATATCCTGAAAGTGGCAAAGAGTTCACAAGTGGACACTGGCCATCTATATGAAACATTGCTCTCCAGAAACAGAATGCTAACAATGGAACTCCAAAATTTAATGATGGCAATCTCGCTTGCTAAAGTAAACATAGTCAACCCAAACATATTAGATCACGCAGACCTAGAAAGTATTTGGATGGAGGAGCCCACTCCTATAAAAGATATTTTGTCCGTAGCGTCCGTGAAAATTCTCCAGTCTGAGAACATATTGCACTTCATTATAAAAATCCCAAAAATTAAGTTAGCATGTAAAAAGATCACAATGTTCCCGGTAACTCATAATAATGCTTAGGTTAGTGGATAATATAATAGCAGAATGCAATGGGGAAGTGTATGCGATCCAGAATTGCTCCACAACACCAGGAGTAATTTTCTGCCGACTATCATCGAAGACCACATGCGCCCGAGAACTCCATGCAGGTGGAGTTGCGCACTGCGAAACCCAACCAAGCGATTTACATCCGATCACTTATGTCGATGAGGGAATTATTATCATCAATGATCAATCAGCGCAGGTACGAGTAGACAACGGAACAAGCGTCTGGATACACGAGACGCATCTCGTCACCTTTAGTGAGCGCGTCACAGTAAACGAAACTCTGGTTTTGAACCAAAACTCCGCCCAGAAGAGGACTCCGGGGGTGGCAAGCTCACCCTCACTGAACGTCACCATCAGTCAAAATATTCTGAGCCTCCCCTACCTTCACCGCTTGAGTGAACGTAACCTGGAATACATTCAGAAGTTCGGAAGTAAAATCAACACCAACCAGACACACATGGTAGCGATTATTACAGGAGTAATATGTGGCGCATTGATTTGTGTCGGCCTAACCTACGTGCGACTCACCGGTGCCAGAAGATCTGCGGTCCAACTAAGAAGGGTGATCGCTGAAATAGGGTCGGCCGAGGGCGGCCTCAATCTTGAGGGGGGAGTAGTTAACTAAGTAGCTAACCGGACGGAGGCGATGACCGAATGTCCGAAGCCCAGCTGTGGTCAAAAGCGCTGACGCGGCTTTTGGCCGGATGCTCGTGCATAGCCGGCAAACACAGCATATTTGCGTGGCCGCTATGAGTTTCATTTTTGTCAACTTTAATTTTAGTTCGCTTCATGCTCTGTACGAATAAAGAACACAAGTTCTATAGTATTGAAAAACTCCGGCAACCGCCGTTAAATATCTCTTATTATTTTGCACTGACTGAGTCTCTAGGCCAGCAGGCGAAGGGGGCAGTTACCTCCCAACATAAGTCAACCTAATCAGCAATTGTGAAGGCACAGCCATCCGGCTCTGACTGCAGCAAGGGATCCCCGATCTCCACATACGAGAACCAAGTCAAGGCCCCCTCCTCCCCCGCACTACCGAGCGGGCTTCAGCAGGTGCGACCAGCGGTACACAAATTCCTCCCGCGTTTACGGAAGGTAATTACAAGCAGCAGCTTCCAGCGGCCTACCCTCACGTGTGAGTGCGAACGCATTCCCCCGCACCCAAGGGAGGCAACCACTAGCTGCTGGCTGCCAATCGACTATAACGGGCGCTCCCAAAAGCGACCGCTTCCCCCGCGCCCACAAGCAGGCATCTCTAAGAAGACCACCCTAGACAGTGCGGCCGCCGAGGACCACCTCAGGCCGCGCCCATCAACCAGATTAATTCATCTCTAAGAAGACCACCCTAGATAGTGCGGCCGCTGAGGACCACCTCAGGCCGCGCCCATCAACCAGATTAATTCATCTCTAAGAAGACCACCCTAGACAGTGCGACCATCGAGGACCACCTCAGGCCGCGCACACAACTATATTCATTTATATATTTCTATAGAATTATTGTTACTATTATTGCTATCATCTGCTGCGGCGCTCCTGGCCTGATGATGCTGCTGGCTTGCTGCTCCGGGTGTTTTAGATCGGGACGGCTCCACCGAGAAATTGGATGTTCGCGAACCTGCCTACCGGAGATGCAAGGTGTATCGCCTATCAGCTAGAACTGTGAGCTCAAAGAAGTTGGGTCGACTAAAATCGAATTTTCGAAAATTAAATAGCTTAATCGTTTGCCCATTTTTTGCTGGTGTTTGCCCACTTTTTAATTTTTTTTGCCCACCCTTAGCTTTGAAAATATGAAATCTTCGAAAATTTTCGAACATTTTCTAAAACATAAAAGTTGACTTTTTCGAATTTTTTTTTTAATCGCAAGAGAATTGTTTGCCCACCTTTGCCCATCTTTTAGAAAATTTGAATTTTGAAAATATTAGTACTTTTGAAAAAATTTGACTTTTATGTTTTGATCATATTTACCTGCAGAAAAAATTGTTTGCCCACCATCTCGTGAAATTTAAGAATTAAAAAAAATCGTTTGCCCTAAAAATAGTTAATTTTGACAAAAACGTTTGCCGACGGCTTAAAAATGTAATTTTTTAACAAAAAACGTTGGCACACCCCTTAAAAATCGTTTTTTCGATAAAATAATAGATTCCCATGTTTGCCCATCTCGTAAAATTTAAGAATTTAAAAAAAATCGTTTTCCAACCTCTTAAAAATAGTTAACTTTGACAAAAACGTTTGGTAACGGATTAAAAATTTAATTTAAAAAAAATCGTTTGAAAATCGTTTTTTTTCGATAAAATAATAGATGCCCATGTTTGCCAAACTCGTAAAATTTAAGAATTTAAAAAAAAAATCGTTTGCCCACTTCTTAAAATAGTTAATTTTGACAAAAACGTTTGCCGACAGCTAAAAATGTAATTTTTTAAAAATAATCGCTTGCTCACCTCCTAAAAATAGTTTTGACAAAAACGTTTGTCGACGGCTTAAAAATATTTTTTTCCAAAAAAAAGTATAAGATTCCCACCTCCTAAAACGAAAATATTATATTTATGAGTTGACAATTACAGCAGCTAGTTAAATTGGATTGGAATTATGTAAAGGTTGTTTTTTAACTCGTACTTTCCAAAACCACAAATTTATGATCGCGCAATTGTAAACCTCGAACACTTGTCGCCTTTTAAAAAACTGCTTTCCTTCTCGATTCTCATATTAGGTCTACTTGTCATTTGGTGGTTCTTAAATTTTATATCTGAAGCAAAGGGTTTGAATTTGTAGGGTTTTTATAACTTGTACTTTTCAAAACCATAAATTTATGACTGCACAACTGTAAACCTGGAACACTTGTCGCCTTTTCTCTACTATAAGCTTCATTTTACGAGGCAAGCATCTTATTTTTCGAAAAACCGATTTTAAATGGGTGGGCAAACGATTTATGTTAAAAATTACATTTTTAAGCCGTCGGCAAACGTTTTTTTTTAATTCTTAAATTTTACGAGATAGGCAAACATGGGAATATTTTATTTTTTCGAATAAAAAGATTTTTAAGGGGTGGGCAAACAATTTTTTCTGCAGTTATATATGATCAAAACTTAAAAGTCGAATATTTTCAAAAGTATTAATATTTTCAAAATTCTAAAAGAAGGGCAAAAAAAAATTAAATAAAATTTCGATAAAGTCAACACTTATGTTTTCGAAAATGTTCGAAGATTCCATATTTTCAAAACTAAAGGTGGGCAAAAAAAATTAAAAAGTGGGCAAACATGGGTAAAAAATGGGCAAACGATTACGCTAGAACTGTGTTCTCTTTTATCGCCTGACACCGCTTAAGGACTCCTCAAGTTTTGTTTGACCACGACCTAGCACCGTTGTAGGCTCAGCCTAATAGAGTTGTCGTTGTTCGGCGTCTCGACCTTTCGATATTGCGGCATTTACTCTTTGACTGGTTCCCTTCTGATAATTCACGGTATGTCCTCTTTGTGGGGGTCCAAAGCTCGCAAGCTTACTTTTTGATATTGTTGCCCTTGCCGTGCGAGGATCCAAGGTCCATTGCGGTACCGTTGAAGTCCGCCCGTTCTCCGTTCGACCTTGTTGCCAGGGCCATGTGAGGGTCTAAGATCCGTATAGTTCCCTTTTGCCCTGAATGTCCTTTACTCCTCCGGCATTCTCGCCTGCTTCGCAGTTGCCAAGACGCTCTACTGCATTGAGACTTTTGGGGAGGTTTTAAGACTCCTCACAGTACAAAAGTGCTTAAGCTAACAGAATAGGTAGAAACTGGAAATGCACACATTGTTTTTCTGTTTTTATACCTGTTATTTCCCTATAAACGAATCTTGGTGAAAGCGTATCGATATGACACATTATCCAAAAAGTATCACACTGCCATATATTCTAGTTTAGGAAGTTAAGTTATGGAGAATATAGAATTATTAAATTCCCAAACCACAAATAAATATTTTGCCTTAGGCACTTTCTAGTTTTTAAAATTAAAATATTTTGTAATGGGTCCTTAAGGATCGCTTAATATAATTGCAATTCTGTTAATTTTTATCCAATTGTTCAACTTTAATTCGAACCGGTTAATCTTTAGGGAAGTCATAAATTTGTATTTGACTTTCGGTCATGTTTTTTATGAGCTCCGAATTCTCCCTCGCAGTTTAATAGCCCTAAGCTTTTAGAGGAATTCCATATGTGCAAAAAAACGGTGGTGGTAGACCGCAGAAGGGGAACAACCCGTAAATTTAATGAAAAGAACTGCAGAGCACTCCCGCGGATCAGCTGCCGATCGCAGCAACCCCCCAAATGTTGCTAGGAACAGTAACTGAAAAGTTTCGGTATTCGAACATTTCGTAGCGAAATGTATGCAACTACTGACTTCCGCTGTGGCTTTCAATGGCTCTACTTAAGAAACAAAACATCAAACATCTTCTGATGTATTGTCTTATATACAAGACGAAACTTAAGCCGATTACAATAGTGCTGGGAGAAAAAAGTTTAGGTTTTCTTACGTTTTCATCTTTTAAATAAAAGGACTCGTCAGTGGAGATATTTTTTAAGGAATTCAATACCATTGAATTTTCTTGCGTAAAGTTATCGCTTTCTGGTAACTCTATATATATAACTTGCGCAAATATTCCGCCGTTGTCTGAACTTCCTCTGCGTCAGAGGAGTTTTGAAGTAATTAAGATTATTTGCGGAATGTTATCACTTTGTAAGGACTTTTCTTAGTCTGGGATAGACTTCAGTCCGGCCAGAGTCCTCTACAGTTAAATTTGTAGAAACACAGGAGACGAAACGGGACTGGGAGTTGCCGCCGGGATTTTGTTTACGGGATCACCTGCTCTGGGTCTCCACCTCTACGTGGCGTAGATCGCTCGGAGGCGTAATGTCCACTGGCCGACACCAATCAGCACCCGGGGTTAGCTTTTCCGGTCCGGCAAGCGTCCGTATTGCACAGAGAAAACCTCGGAAGCGCAATACGGGGACTTGTCCGACGCGAAGGAGCACGCGTACAGCCTCGTCGTCCGTGTTGCGTAGAGAAATGAACCTCGGAAACGCAACACGAAAAACAGGGCCGTCACAAATAAACTCGAGAGGGATGTTCGACTGGGCCTGAGCGTGGGCGATCGGCGATAGCTTTTCCGGTCCGGCAAGCGTCCGTATTGCACAGAGAAAGCCTCGGAAGCGCAATACGGTAACTTGTCCACTAACCCTAAAGCCCCTCCGCGAGATGCACTAAATCTTATTAGCCTCTCCCTAACCTGAGCGTGTGCAGAAAAGGCCGGCGATAGTTTCCCGCGCTTTTCTCTAGTCTGGTAAACGTTCGTATTGCGCAGAGAAAATAAACCTCTGAAACGCAATACGAGAACTTGCCCGACCTGGAGTAGCACGTGGGTAGCTTTGGTATCCGCGTTGCGAAGAGATAATAAACCTCGGAAACGCAATACGGTAACCTAGCCGACCCGGAAAAACACTCAGCGAAGTTCACTAAATTTTAGTAGCCAGGCTTGCGGTTTGAGTTTCACAACTTTATGTTTATTTTATTTACTTGGTCTTTCTCCCTAACCTTCGCACTCAGTATCTGGGTTTCTAACCTCTGCCTTTTGTCTTACTCTATGCCTTTGATATGGTGTTGCCGTCCGCGGGAGTCTCTGCTGCTGGTGTGGTCTTTGTGGTCTGAGCTGCTTGGCTGCCGGAAAAGAATGAGGCCGATCTCCGTCGATCGCGGTTCCACGTCGACACGCTTTTTCCCTTTACAGCACGCGTTTTATTATTAACAGCACGAAGCTTGTCCTTAGTCGCACGCTTTGCGCTTAACAGCCCGCGTTTTATTATTAACAGAACTAAGCTTGTCCTTAGTCGCACGCTTAGCGCTTAACAGCCCGCGTTTTATTATTAACAGCACTAAGCTTGTCCTTAGTCGCACGCTTTGCGCTTAACAGCCCGCGCGCTTATTCACGGGTGATTTGCGATAACTTATCCATACTGTTGGCCATTCGCCCCGACTGGCCAGCGGACTGATCCTGCTGATCAATACTGGTGCCCTCGCGCGCGCTTATTTGAAAACTATGATTTTTTAGACTTAAATATATATATTTTAGAAACTTAATAACTAGTCAGTCCTTCAGTGGCTTTGACTTAAGTTTTTGGCCTCCAATGGCTAAGATTATATAAGTTTTTGGCCTCCAAGGGCTGAGATTATATAAGTTTTGGCCTCCAAGGGCTGAGATTATATAAGTTTTGAGAGGCGCCTTTAAGTGTCCTCACACCCCCCCTTTACTTCGGGGTGGTTATTGAGACGGGCGGAGGGTCACGGAGACTTCGCCTCGTGCGGTCACGCTGACTCGGAATTTGGCCCCGTCGAAGTGGCGTAGTACCGAACGCGTCGGCGATCCTGAGCCTGAATGGACTCGACGAGGATGGGGGGCAGAAGGCGATCCGGAGTGTCTACCCTCCAGTCCGCTGGGGCCTCGATCCAGTGGGCGTCACCCCTGACTGGGTCCTCTGCTGGGTCCTCCTGGAGAGCCTGAAGCACCTCATGTTGCTCTCCGCCAGTGAGGAACAGCTGCAGGTCCAACTCCTCGTCTCCGCTTTGGGACGGCGCCTGCGTCGAGGGTCTTAGGAACAGGTCCATGACCACATGGGGGATGGATCGGCCGGGTGTGGGTGGTGCTTCCCGCTGAGAGGGTCCGAGGCCGGGTGACAGTGCGGGTGACGACAGCTCCAGGCGCGGACGTACCGCGTTGGTGGGGGTCCGCGGGGACTCCGTTTGGCAGCGTCTCGGTGTGGACGGGGGTTGGAGCTTGCTGGAGTTCCGGGTGGAGTTTGGTCCTGCGGGTTCTCGGCTATAGCGGGAACGTGCTCCTCGGGTACGGCCAAGCCGGGGCCGACCTCCCTTGCGTGGATGTCCAGCACATCCTCTCCCTCGTCGTCGCTTTCCCCCTGGCTGGAGCAGAGGCCACTCTCAGACTCGGATCCCTCCGGAGATGGTGCGACGTCGCCAGCGTAGCCGTCCCAGGCCCGGTTCGCCTCGGCTATGGCGCGCTCAACCTGGGCTTGCGGGCGGTCCCTCCAAAATCGCCCGTCGACTCCGACGTCCGAGTCGTCGGTGGACGTTGGGCTCGCTGGGGAACTCCGGTGGGCCTCCCAGAGGCATCGTTGCAGGTGTCCAGGAGCGAAGGCGTGATGGTCCTGACCTTGCAGCCATGCGCCCACCAGGATGTGGGTGGTCGATGCCCCGGGCTCGTCCTCGTCGTCCACCTGTAGCCGGGCCAGGCGTGCAATCGTGGGGGTGGTTGGCTCCTCCTCCTCGTCGTCTCCGGGTAGGGGCTCAAATACTTCCGGCACGTCTCCGCTGACGACCATGCTGACGTCTGGAGACCGAACCTCTGTCGACACGGAGTCGGCGTTGTCCGGTGGATTAAGACTAGCGGGTCCTTCGGGCGATCTCATGCCTTGCCATGGGCTGAACGGGGGTGGAGTCGGGCTGTGGGTGGATAACACCGAGTCGCCGCCTTGGGACTCTCCGCTATTGTACTCTCCCTCCACATGATAGGGATCCATTTGTTGCACGCTGTTGTCTTTTTTTCTGAAAGGTGTCCAAATAGTTAGCCTAGTACTACGATTTCCTAACTTGCCTAACCTGAGTGCGAAGATCAACTGTCTTTAATTAGCCTATTCGATACAATTTTCCCGCTTAAAATAACTTGCTGGCGAGTTCGCCACTTATGTTTACCCTTGCAGTGGTGTAACGGGCACGTCATCAGGTGCGTGGTGCGAATCGCTCCTTCTGGGGCTTTCTGAAGAGTCGTCTAGTTGTTCTTCTCGCTGATGATACTCTTTTAGATCGCCTATGCCAGCTGTACGCCTTTTCCGGCCGTCTATCTGTTGTAGCCGCACGACGTTTGATGATAGAAATTTCACCACCTTAAACGGGCCCGCGTACTTCGGCGTAAGTTTTGCGTTAAAGCCCTCGCTGGCTTTGGACAGATGGTGGAGGCGGACTAGCACCTGTGAGCCTAGTTGGGGTCGCCACTCACGTCGCCTCAGGTTGTAGTGTCGACTTTGTTCCTGAGAAGCTATCTGGTTGGTTTCTAGGGCGGTGCGGAACGCTTCTTGAAGCCTTCTGGCTCGTTCCGTTGGATCCAATGGCGAGGCCTGTAAGTCGGGTGCGACCGCATCGAAGAGGGCACCTGGCAACCTAGGCTCCCGACCCTGTACTAGGTAAGCCGGACTAAACCCCGTGCTATCTGAGATGCTAGTGTTGATGGCGAGGGAGATCTCGGGCAGTAGCTGGTCTTACGACCGGTGATCCTGGTTCACATATTGTGCTATCATGGTCTTGATAGTGCGGTTGGCGCGTTCCATCGGATTTTGCTGGGGAGAGTACGGCGCGGTGTATTCCAGTTGAATGCCGTTGTTCCTGCAGAACACCCGGAAGCTTCGGCTGGTGAACTGCGTGCCATTGTCGCAAATCAACCTTCTGGGGGCTCCAAAGCGAGAGAGGATCCTTTCTCGGAATCCGAACTCCAGTTGGGCGGAGGTGGCTTTCCTCAATGGGATGAGCTCTACCCACTCGGAGAATACATCTCTGAAAACCAAGAGCATGGTGTTTCCTCGCCGGGTCCGGGGAAGGGGTCCAACGAAGTCGGCTCCGACGAGCGCGAACGGCTCTGTAAGTTGGCGAGTGAGCATCTTGCCGGCTGGTTTATACTGACTAACCTTGTACTGTTGGCAGGTCAGACAGCTAGTAACGTAGCGTACCACGTCCCGATGAAGTCCAGGCCAGAAGTAACGCTGGGCAATCCTCCTGAGCGTCTTCCGGATGCCTAGGTGTCCGGCGGCGGGGTGGTCGTGGCATTCTCCCAGCACGCGTTGACGCTGTTCTCGCGGCACGCACAGCTTCCAGGGGTTGCCTACTCTGATGCCTGCGGGATGCCCTATGCGTTTATAGAGCTGTCCATTATCCAGGGAGTAATCCGGAAACTTCTCGGGGTGTCTTTGGACCTGCTCTTGCATCTTTCGTACCCATTTGCAGTGGCACTTAAGTTCTGCGAGTAACTGGAGTCTTCCAAGTGGTTGCCGGGAGAGGGCGTCGGCGATCACGTTGTATTTGCCCTTCCGGTAGAGTACGTCGAATTGGTACTGCTGGAGCTCCAGTGCCCACCGAGCTATAGGTCCCGTGGGGTTGTTAATGGAGTTCAACCATTTAAGGGCCAGGTGATCCGTGATAACGTCGAACTTGTAACCCTCCAGGTAGCAACGTAGCTTTCGGGTGGCCCACACAATGGCGAGGCACTCCTTTTCAGTGGCCGAGTAATTTTCCTCCGCCCGCTCGAGTCGACGGCTCACGTAGGCGATTACCCGTTCGTCGCCCTCAATATTCTGGGTGAGGACCGCGCCGAGTCCTTTGTCGCTGGCGTCCGTCTGAAGTTGGAACTTATACTCGAAGTTTGGCCAGGCCAATACAGGAGCGGACGTCAGTCGAGCCTTAAGCGAATCAAACGCCTGCTGTTGGGGTTCTTCCCAGGTCCACTTTACTCCCTTCCTCAGGAGTCGTGACATTGGTTGTACGAGTGAGGCAAAGTCTGGGACAAAACGTCTGTACCAGGATGCGATTCCGAGTTGGCGGCGAAGTTCCTTGACATTAGTCGGGGGATGTAGCCCCTGGATGGCCGCTATTTTGTCGGGGTCTGTCCTGATGCCTTCCCCGCTGGTCAGGTGACCCAAATACACTAGTTTTCTTTGGAAGATCTTGCACTTACCCCGATTTAAGCGTAGATTCGCTTCTCGAAGGCGCCGGAAGACTTCCCTCAGATTGCGCGCATGGTCCTCCCACGTTGCCCCGATGACGATGATGTCGTCTAAATAGGCGAAGGCGTGGGGTTCCATATCGGGGCCGATGACGCTGTCCAGAGCTCGTTGGAAAGTCGCTGGGGCGGAGTGGAGCCCAAACGGCATGACCTTCCAGTGGAAGAGTCCACGTCCGGGGACAGTGAATGCGGTGCATTCTCGACTGCCTTCTGCCATGGGAATCTGCCAATACCCGTTTTTAAGGTCCAACGTGGAGATGAACCGGGCATTCCGTAGGCGTTCCAGGATATGGTTGATGCGTGGAAGCGGGTACGCGTCGGGTATGGAGTGTGCGTTGAGTTGACGATAGTCAACGCACATCCGCATGTCCCCCGTCTTCTTTCGGACTAGCACCAGCGGTGCGCTGTGCGGACTTCGAGAGGGTTCGATTCGTCCATCCTGCAGCAGTTCATCCATCCTGCAGCAGTTCGTCCACCTGCTCGTTGATGATACGCTGTATGGCCGGGTTCTTGGGATAATACCGCTGTTTCAGCGGTTTATCTCCCCGAAGGGTGATGGTGTGCTCGGCTATATCCGTCGTTCCTTGCAGCTGGTCGAAATACCTAAGCTCCTCTTGAAGGAACCGGAGGGTTACTGCGTCGAGAGGTTCCTCAGACACTAGCGATCCCGGCGGGGATTCCGCGACTGTGGCCAGGTGTCCGTGAGGGCAATGCCTCCGGAACGGATTGCGCCTCTGAGCATCCTTTGTATCCGGCTGGGCGAGTAGCTGGTACTTCCCGATTCTTATCGGGCTTCCCGGGGAAGAACGTGGCGTATCCGGGTCGTCGGGGGACGTTCCTGTTGTTGTACTGGCTAAACGGTCCTGACCCGCGAGATACCTCCGAAAAGGGCTCCTTTTCTTGGCCACGGCGGCATCCGGTAGTGGCTGGAGGCTGTACCTGCCTTCCTTGACGGTGACATCGGCCTTCGTGATTCCCGTGGTCGTGGCGGGAGGAACCGGTGGTGGCGAGCGTTCCGATGGAACTGGAGCTGGTCTCCGTCCCGCGGTGGTGCGCTGCCTTGGGGCGGGTATGGGACCCGTTGTGGCCTCCTTGTTGGTCCTTGTTGTCCGCCGGGTAGGAGTCGGTGGGTCCGAAAGGGCGACCGCCGCTGTTGGCGCCGCTCGGGTGGCTGGGCCTGGTTCGGCTCTTCGTGTGGTGGGCGGAGCTAGTTGGAGGCACACCTGGCCGCAGATTAGGGTTGCCCGGATGCCACAGAGAAAGTCGATCCCGAGGATCACCTCGTCCAAGATCGTTGGCAGGACCAGGAGGGTCATGCGGACATGTTGTTGGTCCAGGCGCACTTGTGCGTGCAGGGCCTTGGTGACTTCCTTCGGGGATCCGTCCGCCAGGGATATTTGGGTGCGAGTCGGTTGGCCAACGCTTCGCTGACAAAGCTTCTGGAGGTCCCCGTGTCGATGGTTGCCGCGAAGAGTTGCCCCTCGATGGTAACCGTGGCGACGATCCGGCCTCCCGTCAAGCGGAGCGGTGGATTTAATGATGGGGGAGCGCTGAGTGGGTCGCCGCCTGCTCTCTGTGTGTGCGAGGACCCCGGTTGTTTCCCGACTGCCGGCAGCAGTCAATGGTGCGAGTACCACGTTTCCCGCAGTCCCAGCAGTATAGGACTGGCGGATTCTGGCACTCCCGAACGAAGTGTCCCACCTCAGCGCAGCGACTACAGGCTCGGGTCACGTCGACAGGTGCTTCGGCCTCCTGGGAAATCATCCGGTTTGTAATCGCTGGATTCGATGTGCCGAAAGGCGTCGCCGCTGGTCGTATGGGCTCTCGTCGGCGAGGGCCGGGCGGAGGGCTGCTCCTCGTAGTGTAGTTTCCACTGGCGGGTGGAACTAGTGCTGCTTGTCGGACTGGGTCTCGGTCCCGGGAAATTTCGAAAGCGGTGGCTAGTTGTGTCAACCCTTCCAGCGAGGAGAATTCGTGACGCCTTATGAAGAGGTTATACTCCGGTAGCAGATTCTCGTAAATCCTTTCGAGCTCCTGTTCGAACGAGTAATTTGCCCGCTGCATCAACCGCCTTGTTGGTGTCGAGTCCTGATCGCATCCTCCAGGCGCTGGTAGTACCGTGGAGGTAGAAAAAATTCCAAGAACTCCCGCTTGAAAGTTTCCCAGGGCACGGCGTGCATCTGGTAGGCTCGGTACCAGCCTTCGGCGCGGCCCGACAGTAATCCGGCGATGGCTCGTGGAATGTCGCTGTTCCGTACGCTGTATGACGTAGCGCCTTCCTCGACTCGTTCCATGAAGTGCAGGGGTCGGCTTGTCCATCGAAATGGACGCCCCATCCCCGAAGCTTCTCGGCGAATGCGGCTGCGGACATGTGCTGGGATGGGGATTGGGCAGCGGTGTGGGAGCCTTGGACTCCACGTCCTGGGCTCGTGTGACGGTGTTCTGGGGGTGGCACGGAGAGAAGGGTGTCCCCTGCGCCGGGCATCGGTGAGGTGGACCGGTTGGTCACTACCTTTGATGTGGGAGCCTCTGGGTAGATGGCCTCCAATGCGGCAAAGCGTTCCCGGAGCGCCGGACTGTGGTTGGACCCTCCGATGAACGATGCAAGCCTGGGTCGCAGTTCGTCCACCTGGCCCTGGGTGTTCAAACCGAACTCCTTGAGGATAGCTTGGAGTTCGTCCTTCCGCCGTTAGGAAATCCACCTGACCCCCATGGCTCGGGTCGTGGATGCGTCGTCGGATTCGGAGAAGCTCCCCTCCTCGATCTGTCTGGCGGCTGATGTAGCGGGTTTTTGTTCGGCGTTTTCCGACGCTTTCTGTTCCCGGTTCGTTTTCATCGGTCGACCCGGTGAACGGTGTGGCTGGGTGCCCGCTGCTGTTGGGCCACTGAGTGGGCGTCACGCGGATGCTGGTGTGGGAGTGGCTGGGTCTCCCTACTAGCGAATGGTGGTGGCGCAGGAGCGACTCTCCTGGCGGCGAGTGATCCGGGGTCCACGGTGAGCGTGGCGACTGTTTTCCTCGTCGCGGTGCGTGCTGTAGTCGGCACGGTAGGTGGCGCTGCTGGGGGCGCAAGCCGGGCGACGAATCGGTCTCTAGGGTCGTTCCCGAAGGCGAGCTGCCCGTGGTGTGGCTCTGCTGAGCTTTGGACTCGTTCTTGATGTGAGCGGCCTCTGGGGAGTGCTCTCGGTAAGCTGCGCAAGTGGCCCACTGGGATGCTGGAGGGCCCTCAGCAGGCGGCGCTCAGGCGACGGCGCGGATGGACTCCAGAGTGCTCCTGATGTGAGCGGGATGGGTAGGCGCTCGGGGTGCTCATAGTAAGCGGCGCAGTTGCGGAGTAGATCGGCGTTGTCGTAAGTGGCAGTACAGATTCCCCCATTCGCTCTCTAACTAGGCTTTTTTTTAAATCTTGGGTGTTCCTAATCAAAAAAATTTTCACGGCTGGGCATGGGTCTTTAAGCCATGCGGTTGATACTGAAAACCCAACTCCTACAGGATACCTAGGTCGTCCCTGAGTCGTCCCTACTCGGGCGCCAAACTGTAAGGACTTTTCTTAGGCTGGGATAGACTTCAGTCCGGCCAGAGTCCTCTACAGTTAAATTTGTAGAAACACAGGAGACGAAACGGGACTGGGAGTTGCCGCCGGAATTTTGTTTACGGGATCATCTGCTCCGGGTCTCCACCTCTACGTGGCGTAGATCGCTCGGAGGCGTAATGTCCACTGGCCGACACCAATCAGCACCCGGGGTTAGCTTTTCCGGTCCGGCAAGCGTCCGTATTGCACAGAGAAAACCTCGGAAGCGCAATACGGGGACTTGTCCGACGCGAAGGAGCACGCGTACAGCCTCGTCGTCCGTGTTGCGTAGAGAAAAGTTACTGCGTCGAGAGGTTCCTCAGACACTAGCGATCCCGGCGGGGATTCCGCGACTGTGGCCAGGTGTCCGTGAGGGCAATGCCTCCGGAACGGATTGCGCCTCTGAGCATCCTTTGTATCCGGCTGGGCGAGTAGCTGGTACTTCCCGATTCTTATCGGGCTTCCCGGGGAAGAACGTGGCGTATCCGGGTCGTCGGGGGACGTTCCTGTTGTTGTACTGGCTAAACGGTCCTGACCCGCGAGATACCTCCGAAAAGGGCTCCTTTTCTTGGCCACGGCGGCATCCGGTAGTGGCTGGAGGCTGTACCTGCCTTCCTTGACGGTGACATCGGCCTTCGTGATTCCCGTGGTCGTGGCGGGAGGAACCGGTGGTGGCGAGCGTTCCGATGGAACTGGAGCTGGTCTCCGTCCCGCGGTGGTGCGCTGCCTTGGGGCGGGTATGGGACCCGTTGTGGCCTCCTTGTTGGTCCTTGTTGTCCGCCGGGTAGGAGTCGGTGGGTCGAAAGGGCGACCGCGGCTGTTGGCGCCGCTCGGGTGGCTGGGCCTGGTTCGGCTCTTCGTGTGGTGGGCGGAGCTAGTTGGAGGCACACCTGGCCGCAGATTAGGGTTGCCCGGATGCCACAGAGAAAGTCGATCCCGAGGATCACCTCGTCCAAGATCGTTGGCAGGACCAGGAGGGTCATGCGGACATGTTGTTGGTCCAGGCGCACTTGTGCGTGCAGGGCCTTGGTGACTTCCTTCGGGGATCCGTCCGCCAGGGATATTTGGGTGCGAGTCGGTTGGCCAACGCTTCGCTGACAAAGCTTCTGGAGGTCCCCGTGTCGATGGTTGCCGCGAAGAGTTGCCCCTCGATGGTAACCGTGGCGACGATCCGGCCTCCCGTCAAGCGGAGCGGTGGATTTAATGATGGGGGAGCGCTGAGTGGGTCGCCGCCTGCTCTCTGTGTGCGAGGACCCCGGTTGTTTCCCGACTGCCGGCAGCAGTCAATGGTGCGAGTACCACGTTTCCCGCAGTCCCAGCAGTATAGGACTGGCGGATTCTGGCACTCCCGAACGAAGTGTCCCACCTCAGCGCAGCGACTACAGGCTCGGGTCACGTCGACAGGTGCTTCGGCCTCCTGGGAAATCATCCGGTTTGTAATCGCTGGATTCGATGTGCCGAAAGGCGTCGCCGCTGGTCGTATGGGCTCTCGTCGGCGAGGGCCGGGCGGAGGGCTGCTCCTCGTAGTGTAGTTTCCACTGGCGGGTGGAACTAGTGCTGCTTGTCGGACTGGGTCTCGGTCCCGGGAAATTTCGAAAGCGGTGGCTAGTTGTGTCAACCCTTCCAGCGAGGAGAATTCGTGACGCCTTATGAAGAGGTTATACTCCGGTAGCAGATTCTCGTAAATCCTTTCGAGCTCCTGTTCGAACGAGTAATTTGCCCGCTGCATCAACCGCCTTGTTGGTGTCGAGTCCTGATCGCATCCTCCAGGCGCTGGTAGTACCGTGGAGGTAGAAAAAATTCCAAGAACTCCCGCTTGAAAGTTTCCCAGGGCACGGCGTGCATCTGGTAGGCTCGGTACCAGCCTTCGGCGCGGCCCGACAGTAATCCGGCGATGGCTCGTGGAATGTCGCTGTTCCGTACGCTGTATGACGTAGCGCCTTCCTCGACTCGTTCCATGAAGTGCAGGGGGTCGGCTTGTCCATCGAAATGGACGCCCCATCCCCGAAGCTTCTCGGCGAATGCGGCTGCGGACATGTGCTGGGATGGGGATTGGGCAGCGGTGTGGGAGCCTTGGACTCCACGTCCTGGGCTCGTGTGACGGTGTTCTGGGGGTGGCACGGAGAGAAGGGTGTCCCCTGCGCCGGGCATCGGTGAGGTGGACCGGTTGGTCACTACCTTTGATGTGGGAGCCTCTGGGTAGATGGCCTCCAATGCGGCAAAGCGTTCCCGGAGCGCCGGACTGTGGTTGGACCCTCCGATGAACGATGCAAGCCTGGGTCGCAGTTCGTCCACCTGGCCCTGGGTGTTCAAACCGAACTCCTTGAGGATAGCTTGGAGTTCGTCCTTCCGCCGTTAGGAAATCCACCTGACCCCATGGCTCGGGTCGTGGATGCGTCGTCGGATTCGGAGAAGCTCCCCTCCTCGATCTGTCTGGCGGCTGATGTAGCGGGTTTTTGTTCGGCGTTTTCCGACGCTTTCTGTTCCCGGTTCGTTTTCATCGGTCGACCCGGTGAACGGTGTGGCTGGGTGCCCGCTGCTGTTGGGCCACTGAGTGGGCGTCACGCGGATGCTGGTGTGGGAGTGGCTGGGTCTCCCTACTAGCGAATGGTGGTGGCGCAGGAGCGACTCTCCTGGCGGCGAGTGATCCGGGGTCCACGGTGAGCGTGGCGACTGTTTTCCTCGTCGCGGTGCGTGCTGTAGTCGGCACGGTAGGTGGCGCTGCTGGGGGGCGCAAGCCGGGCGACGAATCGGTCTCTAGGGTCGTTCCCGAAGGCGAGCTGCCCGTGGTGTGGCTCTGCTGAGCTTTGGACTCGTTCTTGATGTGAGCGGCCTCTGGGAGTGCTCTCGGTAAGCTGCGCAAGTGGCCCACTGGGATGCTGGAGGGCCCTCAGCAGGCGGCGCTCAGGCGACGGCGCGGATGGACTCCAGAGTGCTCCTGATGTGAGCGGGATGGGTAGGCGCTCGGGGTGCTCATAGTAAGCGGCGCAGTTGCGGAGTAGATCGGCGTTGTCGTAAGTGGCAGTACAGATTCCCCCATTCGCTCTCTAACTAGGCTTTTTTTTAAATCTTGGGTGTTCCTAATCAAAAAAATTTTCACGGCTGGGCATGGGTCTTTAAGCCATGCGGTTGATACTGAAAACCCAACTCCTACAGGATACCTAGGTCGTCCCTGAGTCGTCCCTACTCGGGCGCCAAACTGTAAGGACTTTTCTTAGGCTGGGATAGACTTCAGTCCGGCCAGAGTCCTCTACAGTTAAATTTGTAGAAACACAGGAGACGAAACGGGACTGGGAGTTGCCGCCGGAATTTTGTTTACGGGATCATCTGCTCCGGGTCTCCACCTCTACGTGGCGTAGATCGCTCGGAGGCGTAATGTCCACTGGCCGACACCAATCAGCACCCGGGGTTAGCTTTTCCGGTCCGGCAAGCGTCCGTATTGCACAGAGAAAACCTCGGAAGCGCAATACGGGGACTTGTCCGACGCGAAGGAGCACGCGTACAGCCTCGTCGTCCGTGTTGCGTAGAGAAAAGAACCTCGGAAAACAGGGCCGTCACAAATCAACTCGAGAGGGATGTTCGACTGGGCCTGAGCGTGGGCGATCGGCGATAGCTTTTCCGGTCCGGCAAGCGTCCGTATTGCACAGAGAAAGCCTCGGAAGCGCAATACGGTAACTTGTCCGACGTGAATAGGCCCGCGGGCACCTTTGGCGTCCGCGTTGCGCGGAGAAAATAAACCTCAGAAAACGCAACTCAGAAGCCTCACTGACCCGAAAGCCCCTCCGCGAGATGCACTAAATCTTATTAGCCTCTCCCTAACCTGAGCGTGTGCAGAAAAGGCCGGCGATAGTTTCCCGCGCTTTTCTCTAGTCTGGTAAACGTTCGTATTGCGCAGAGAAAATAAACCTCTGAAACGCAATACGAGAACTTGCCCGACCTGGAGTAGCACGTGGGTAGCTTTGGTATCCACGTTGCGAAGAGATAATAAACCTCGGAAACGCAATACGGTAACCTAGCCGACCCGGAAAAACACTCAGCGAAGTTCACTAAATTTTAGTAGCCAGGCTTGCGGTTTGAGTTTCACAGCTTTATGTTTATTTTATTCACTTGGTCTTTCTCCCTAACCTTCGCACTCAGTATCTGGGTTTCTAACCTCTGCCTTTTGTCTTACTCTATGCCTTTGATATGGCGTTGCCGTCCGCGGGAGTCTCTGCTGCTGGTGTGGTCCTTGTGGTCTGAGCTGCTTGGCTGCCGGAAAAGAATGAGGCCGATCTCCGTCGATCGCGGTTCCACGTCGACACGCTTTTTCCCTTTACAGCACGTGTTTTATTATTAACAGCACGAAGCTTGTCCTTAGTCGCACGCTTTGCGCTTAACAGCCCGCGTTTTATTATTAACAGCACTAAGCTTGTCCTTAGTCGCACGCTTTGCGCTTAACAGCCCGCGCGCTTATTCACGGGTGATTTGCGATAACTCATCGATACAGTTGGCCATTCGCCCCGACTGGCCAGCGGACTGATCCTGCTGATCAATACTGGTGCCCTCGCGCGCGCTTATTTGAAAACTAGGATTTTTTAGACTCAAATATATATATTTTAGAAACTTAATAACTAGTCAGTCCTTCAGTGGCTGTGACTTAAGTTTTTGGCCTCCAATGGCTGAGATTATATAAGTTTTTGGCCTCCAAGGGCTGAGATTATATAAGTTTTGGCCTCCAAGGGCTGAGATTATATAAGTTTTGAGAGGCGCCTTTAAGCGTCCTCACAACTTCCTCGTAACTCTATATATATAACATGCTCATATTTGCAGCACCATTCTAAATCAATTAATTCTCGGTGTCAACACGGATTAATTAAACATTACAATCACTAGCCTTTTGGAACAAGGGCTTCAATAGTAGTTTTTAAACAGGCGTCAATAACACTGTCTTTAGTAAAGCATTTGAGTTCGTAAATCACTTATATGGGTTTCCAGTTATATGAATGGCAGGTAAAGCATTTGAGTTCGTAAATCACTTATATGGATTTCCAGTTATATGAATGGCAGGTCGCAAACGGTCCTTTTTAAAAATTCTATTTATAAAATTCAATTTCAAGGGAGCCATCTTGTTTCGCTTCTTTTTACACGATCTTCCCTCAACTATAAGTCATTCTTGCGTACTTATGTAGGCTGTAAGGGATTCCTGAAATAAGGAAAACAACGTTTGAGTTCTGTATAAAAACGGACTTTATTTTTCTAAGTCTTCGCTTACGTAACTAACATGAAATTCTTATAATATACTTATCAATGGTCCACGCAGAGACCACATCTGTTTGCCGGAGCGGGAGCCTTATCAACAGCCTCCCGCAAGGCGACGTTTTGTGCAGTGTGAGAACTATATTTATGGTCAGGCTCAAGTGGTTTGTACTTAAGATTACAATTGTTTCGACACTGAACCCTTGATGGTTTAAAGTTACAGATCGTTATAAACGGCTCTAGATAAATATACTGTAACGCCCTAAATCTGAGGGCGTACAAATTTCATTTAATCGTGCCGAGGATCGGAGTCCACCTATTTAGTATTTAATATAGTATTAGAATTAGCTTTAAGATTTGGACACGGAGTCCACCTATGTTACCAATATAAGTAATAGTAACTAAGGAGAAACTTGCGAGAAATCAAGAAGATAAAGATCGCAAAATGAGACCGAAGTTGCAAAGGCGTCATCAGGATAGAAATTCTTTGCAAACAGAACCCTAGTTAGGTGCTTATAGAAACACGCATTACACTAAGCAAGTTAAAGCGCAGATCCTTTCTGAAATTGCAGAGTATACCGAGCGCAAAGTCGCCCCAAGGAGCAACAAAGGGTAAATCACGTCACCCAGGGCACAGAACAGGCAGGGAAATCTTACGCCAACACTGCTTCCAGCCCAGTAGCAAAAATTAACGATGATGCTATTTGCGAGTATGATTCAGACGTAATTATTTTTTTAGGGGAATATCACTGGTACCCGTCATCGGACGAAGAGTAGCAGGGGTGCACATGAAGTTCTTGATTGACAAGGGCGCATCTAAAAATTTCATTCGACCATATAAAGGGTTAAAAGGGGTCCACCCAGCTAATTCCCTGTTCACTATCCATTCCATTCATGGCGAGTCCATGCTTCATATCGCTATTCAACTATATTACCAGACTTATCTACATTCGTCGGAATAATCGGCCTAGACCTGTTATCACAGGCAGAGGCATCTCTCTGTTTAGCTTCCGGCCAACTGAAATGGGGTATGGAAGCCGAAAAAATCTCGTTCCATACGTGCACTGATGTAAATTTGACCAACATAGAATGCTCAGATGCGCCACCTTTGATAAGAGGTACCTTTCTAAAAATGCTCAGGGTTAGGAAAAAGGCTTTTGCAAATACAGATGAAGCCCTACCGTATAACAGTTCGGTGGCCGCCACCATTAGGACGGAAAACGAAGAGCATATTTATGAGAAATTATATCCGTACCCTATGGGGGCGGCCGACTTGGTTAACAAGGAAATAAAAAATCTGCTGAATAACGGTATAATTCAGAAATCAGTGTCCCCTTACAATAACCCAATATGGGTAGTAGACAAGAAGGGCACTGACAGAAAGGGTAACAAGAACATGCGACTAGTAATAGACTTTCGCAAACTTAGTGAGAGAACAATATCCGACAAGTACCCCAGGTCAGGGCCATTAAAGACTTTCCGGAACCAAAGTCAGTATTCGAAGTCCGGAATACAACATAAAATAAAAAAAAGTTTTTAACCATTTTTTCGATTTAGCCACTTGGCATAAATTTTTACTAGCTGTAAGCTTAGCTGATAAAATACTTTTATAAGGTTAAGTTAATTCCGGTTGGTGGTGGGCAACCTTGTCATAAACAAAAATATAGCTCCGAATTCATTCCACAGGTTCAAAATCATCCCAATCCTCTTCTCCTTAGCTATGGTGTCAGCGCACATCACCGACTATTCACAGGCCAAATACATCCCTATTATTGACCGTCGAATACTAGTGTGGGAGGACTTCGCATCCGTTAGACATTCAGCGAACCTTTCAGAGTACAGGCGCGTGGTAGAAGAAACAGAGAATATGAGCGATATGTTCCCCTACTCACACATAAGGAAACTTTTAAATGTGGACCAAAGAACTGCAAGGGTGTCACTTTTTACTCACTCCCAATAAAATTTGTGTCCCGGTGCCACTCACACCCGGCTAAGCAAAGCAAAGACACACACTTATCAAAAAATTTATGTGTGCTATGAGTGCCGACATTATTACGCTTTCGCTCATACAAGGTGCCGTTATTTTTTTGTGCTTGCACCCATTCATTTTTGAATTGCAACTTCTTACTATACCATCGAGCAGTGCAGCGGCCGAGAGAGTTTTATCTTTAGCGGGCAATGTTATAACAGAGAAAAGAAATAGATTAGGACCTAAATCTGTTGATAATTTACTTTTTCTCTATTCTTATTAGTCGAGTGCCTCGACTATTAGATACCCGTTACTCAGCTAAACAACTTAATATAAGTATGCCTTCTTGTATGTTTTTCGCCGCTCGAATTAGCTCCCTTCATTTTTATGGCGCTATTGTATTGCGCCATCTACCCCAAGACATTGGTACCACGGGCCATGAAAGGCGGAAATGTAGGCGCTAGCCAGGCTTAAGGGTTTTATAGGTTTTTGGGCGTTAGAGTGGGCTGGCAAACTTTTATTAGGCCAATCGATAGGTATTGACGAAACAAATACATATCAATTTTCATAATAGCATCAAAACTATGGCCACAGCTTGTGGCTTGTGGGTGTCAGAGGGGGCGTGGCACCATTTTGAATCAAACTTGCGCTGCGTAGGAACTAAATTTCCTAAAATCTACATGCAAAATGCCAATCTTCTAGCTTTTATAGTTTCCGAGATCTCAGCGTTCATACGGACGGACAGACAGACGGACAGACGGACATGGCTAGATCGACTCGGCTAGTGATCCTGAACAAGTATATATATACTTTATAGGGTCGGAAACGCTTCCTTCTACCTGTTACATACTTTTTCACGAATACAATATACCCTTTTCTCTACGAGTAACGGGTATAATATAAATAATTTTTAATAAAACGACCTGAAGCTAAAAAAATATTTAAATTATTTGAGTTTTTCCGGCTCGAGGTCAACAATTGAAAAAAAAAAAAAAAAAAAAAAAAAAAGCTTTAAAAGTTATTACACCTACATAATTTTACACGTCTGCACCGTCGGACGTGTAGATTAATACTAGTTGTTATTAAGTAAGTGTCTGTAAATGTGAGCGCAATTTTCAACGTCTGTTTTGTAGTTCAGTCTTATGCTTGTGGGTGTGTTTTGTTATATGTAACATTTCTATGGTGGAGCGTTTTTTGTAATGTTGTTCTTGTTCCAAAATAGTCGTTTCTTCAAAATTTGGCGAGTGACCGCTGGTTTTACAGTGGGTCATAAGTGCTGTTTTTTGTATATTGGCTTGGTGTCTTAATTTGAAGTCTGATCTGTGTTGTGATATTCGAGTTTTTAGTTTGGATTTAGTTGTTCCTACATATATACTGTCACATTTTTCATTTGCATCTCCATTGCATGGTATTTTATATACAACATTGTTTTTGTCAAACACATGTATTTTGGACTTGGTCTTGTTGAATATTGAACGTAGGGTATTGTTGGGCTTGTGTGCTATTGTTATTTTTTGTTTATTGTAAAATTCTGACTTTTTAAGGCGTTCTGATAGTCTTGGGATATGTGTTACGGACATGTATTGTGTAGGTTCTCTACATTTTGTTTTTTGTTCCATGTTTTGCTTTCCTTTAATTAAAGTTCAAATTATATGGTTTGGGAAGTCGTTGTCCTTTAAAATTTGTCTTATTTCATTTTTGGTTTCTTCATGAAAAATGTTGTCCGAAATGGCTAGCATCCGTTGTATACAACTTACTGCTCTACTGATAATCATTGTTTTAGGGTGTTTTGAGTTAAAGTTAATGATTATACCACTTTAGTTTTAAAATGTTCCCCTATCTATGAACCATTGAGTCCAAATATGCTAGTCTTCCATCTTCTTCCTGTTCCAGTGTGAATTTTATATTTTTATTGAAAGAATTTAAAGCGTCAAGTGTGTTTTGTATTTCGTCTTCTTTTACTATTGCGAATAAATCATCCACATACTTCGTCAAAAGTCTTGGTTTGTGTCCTAGTTTTTTCAAAGTGTTGTCTGATAGCTCTTCCATTACTTTGTCTGCAATTATTTGTGAAGCAGGGAATCCCATCGGCATTCCTTTTAGTTGTGTGTATATATCGTCATTAAATTTAAAATATCTGTTGTCTTGTATGCAAAATTGCACTATGTCCATAAACATTTTTTTCGGCAATTTGTATGTTCTTTTATCTTTGTCCATTTTTCTCTAATTGTGTCTAGTGCAAGGTCTATAGGTATGCTGGTAAATAGTGAGACTACATCAAATGATATTAATTTTTCATCGTCACAGATGTACTGATTCTTTCTTTAAATTCTACTGAGTTTTTGATATTGTAGCTGGAGTCTCTGGTGATGTTCTTTAATATGTTTGAAATATATTTACAAAGTCTGTGTGATGGTGATCCTATAGATGAGCATATGGGTCTTAATGGAGTCCCTTCCTTGTGGATTTTTGGTAGTCCGTATATGCGTGGTGGTAATGCAGTTGTCGTGACTAACTTATTCCTTTCGCTCTGTGAAATAAGTCCTTTTGTGAATAGATTTTCTGCTAATTCATTGTTTCTTGTTCGAAGTTTCGATGTTATATCCTTTCGTAAAATTTGATATGTGTTCCTTTCCTCCAAAATGTTATTCATTTTTTGATTGTAAGTATCTTTGTCCATAGCAACTGTCTTGTTTCCTTTGTCAGAAGTTAAAATTAGTATTTCCTCATTTTCCTTTAAAAATTTTCGTGTCTGCCCCACTATGTCTAGTATTGCGCGATCTTTTGCACTTTGCCGAACCGACGTCATATAATCTTTAATAAGTAAAGATAATTTAGTGCGTGACTCTTCTTGTTGCTCTTTACCTGTAAGAGTTTGCACCAATTCCTCTCCGTCCGCTATATACTTGAAGAGAGGAAAATTCTTCTTCTCTGTTGGTATCGCGAACTTTGGACCCTTTGCGAGAAGTGCTTTCACGTCTGGCGGGAACTACACATTCGTTTTGTTGACAAACCAATCGTTCTTTTTGTTGTTGTTCGTGAATAGTAGTAGTAGTAGTAGTAGGTTGTTTATTGTTTGTGTTTTGTTTTTCTTTGTTGCTTATATATAGCTTGCTGTACATATTTAAATTTACATCAAAACAAATAATCAAACAAAAATTGGTTACAACGACAATAGCTTTTATGCCGTCAGTCGGTTAATTTAGTTAAGTTAGATTCTAAATGTTCGTGAATATATTATTCCAAGTCCAATTAATAGAGAGATAAGAGGAGCCGCTTAGAAATGAGTGATTCTGACTCTCTATTTAGTTGGAGTGGTTTGCCGCTGCGCTCAACAGGAACCTAATACGAAATTACAATGTTGGAAAATAAAACATAGATAGTTTGATTATGAAATAAAGTACATTAAAGGAAAAGAGAATTACGTAGCAGATGCTTTGTCGAGGATTACAAAGAAAGAAACTAAAGATAACCAAATTGAAGAAGTATTTCAAAATGAAGACTATTTAGATACTATTGCAGCAACGGTTCATAGTGCACAAGAAGATAACGGTGATTGCATACATATTACCGAACGACCAGTTAATATTTTTAATCACCAACTTATATTTGAAAAGGGAAATTAAGACACTTACGAACTTACTCGCTACATTAATAAAACAAGTGAGAACGCTATAGTCGAGTGCCTGGACTATTAGATACCCGTTACTCAGCTAAACAACTTAATATAAATATGTCTTCTTGAATTATCTTTGCCGGGCAATTGCAACTGTGTACAATGTAAATACATATGTATATGCTTACATACATACACACATACGCCATTGTTTGACTCAGACCTCCAATTTGGCTAACTTGATTTGATTTGCATAGTTCTTGGGATATAGTTCGGTATTGACAAATGAAAACCATCGCAATTTCCTTTAATAGAAATCATTATCGAGAATTAACGTTGACTATGTTGAGCACTTTGGCCAGCTGTTCCAAAGTCATCCGTTAGATGGCGCTATTGGTACCACGGGCCATGAAAGGCGGAAATGTAGGCGCTAGCCAGGCCTAAGCGTTTAATGGGTTTTTGGGCGTTAGAGTGGGCGTGGCAAACTTTTATTAGGCCAATCGATAGGTATTGACGAAACAAATACATATCAATTAAAATTTTCAAAATAGCATCAAAACTGTGGCCACAGCTTGTGGCTTGTGGGCGTCAGAGGGGGCGTGGCACCATTTTGAAACAAACTTGCGCTGCGTAGGAACTCCTAAAATCTACATGCAAAATGCCAATCTTCTAGCTTTTATAGTTTTCGAGCTCTCAGCGTTCATACGGACAGACAGACGGACAGACGGACAGACAGACGGACATGGCTAGATCGACTCGGCTAGTGATCCAGAACAAGAAAATATATACTTTATAGGGTCGGAAACGCTTCCTTCTACCTGTTACATACTTTTGCACGAATACAATATACCCTTTTACTCTACGAGTAACGGGTATAATTAATTAATCCAAATACGAGAACGAAATTAATGAAAACTTCAGTTGTACTTCCCAACTTGCCCACATATGCAGACTTTCACGAAAAAGTATTAGAAATACATGAAAAGAAAATACATCAAGGTATAACAAAAACTTATGACGATTTTAAAACTAAATACTATTTCCCAGACGCACAAAAACTTATTCAAAACATTATTAATAAATATGAAATTTGTAATTTATGCAAAGCAGAGCACAGAAAAGTTGCTCTTCCTTTTGAAAAAAATCCAGAAACCAAAAATATTGACCAACGTAAATTTTTATCATGTATAGACATTCATTCAAAATTCATTTCTATTATTGAAACCAAATCGACAGATTGGATTGAAGGTAAACAAGAAAGGAAAGCTAACTTCGGGCGGAGCCGAAGTTGATATACCCTTGCAGAATATTCTGTAAATAATATTCTCCAAAATTGTTCATATGATGCATTCTTAATACTAATAATAATCCCAACTTCCTAACTTTAAAAACACCAAAGTTATGGTAATTTCAATCGTTCAGTTATATGGCAGCTATAGGATATAGTCGGCCGATCCCTATAAAATTTGGTAGGTCGGATTGATTGGCCAAATATAAAACCCATAGAAAATCCCAACTTCCTAACTCTAAAAACACCAAAGTTATGCTATTTCCTATCGTTATATGGGAGCTATAGGATATAGTCGGCCGATCCTTATGAAATTTGGTAGGTCGAATTGATTGGCCAAATAAAGAAGCCATAGAAAATCCCAACTTCCTAACTTTACAAACAGCAGAGTTATGGCATTTCCTATCGTTCAGTTATATGGCAGCTATAGGATATAGTCGGCCGATCCCGGCCGTTCCGACTTATATACTGCGTGCAAAGGATCGAAGGCTGTGTGCAAAGTTTCAATTCGATATCTTTAAAACTGAGAGACTAGTTCGCGTAGAAACAGACAGACGGACAGACAGACGGACAGACAGACGGACAGACGGACAGACGGACAGACGGACATGGCTATATCAACTCAGGAGGTGATCCTGATCAAGAATATATATACTTTATAGGGTCGGAGATGTCTCCTTCACTGCGTTGCACACTTTTGACCAAAATTATAATACCCTCTGCAAGGGTATAAAAAGCTCTTATACAATTTTTTAGAATGATAGGTAAACCAAAAACAATTAACATGGATCAAGATCCTGGCCTAGTATCTAAATCATTACAAAATTGGTTACAAAAGGAAAATATCAATATTGGAATAACAACTAGCAATAGCCGACATAGAAAGGGTCCATAAAACAATGAATGAAAAGCTTAGAATTATAATTTGAAACAGACGCAGAAGATAAATTAATGAATATAGAAAAATTAGCATACGTTTATAATCATGAAATAACCCATGATGCCACAGGTAAAACTCATGCCGAAATATTTCTTTATGGCATAAAAGCGAAAAAAATATACAAAAACGGAAAGAATACAAGATAGTTAAAATTAATAAAAACCACGAGGAACATGAAATAGATTTGGAATACACTAAAGTTTAAAAAGAAATGAAACGTAAAGCTAAATTAGTAAACCCATTCAAAAAGATAGGAGCATTAGAACAAAAAGGGGAAAAGCACTGGCAATAAACCAATAAGGGTCATAAAGTAATAAAACACAGAAGTAAATTCAAAAAAGCTAAAATGCATAATCTATCTCATCATTCCAGGGAGACTGACAGTACTAACTCTGATACTGAAATTGATCATAATAGTGAAATGGACGAAAATACCATCGATAACAGCTCAACAAATTAGCATTACACCCATTACTTCGAACAACGGTTATTTACTTCTGAACACAGGGACTATAAAAATACCTCTAAATTATGAACACCATATGATTAAAATAAATCAAACTAAAATATTTGAAACATATCAGATTTTATAAAATACGAAAACCAATTTAAACACGTACCGGACTTTGCCTTAACATTCAAACAATTAAAACATGAAATCAAGGGAATTACTTCGTCACAAAGACAAAAACGGGGATTAATCAACTTTGTAGGGATAGTTTACAAATATCTATTTGGAACATTAACTGAAGATGATAAGAAGGAGTTGGAAGATAAACTAGAAAACTTACAGGAAAAAATAATTGAAAACAAAGAATTTAATGAAATAATTTAAATAATAAACGAGCAATCCAAAGATATAAACAGACTCGTAAGAGATGAAGAAGAGGAAGATGCGTTGCACATTTTTAGATACTCCCTAAATATATTTCTAGAATACATTGAGGACTTACAAATGAGTTTACAATTAACAAGAATAGGAATATTTAATCCAAAAATATTAAAACATGAAGAGTTAGAGAACATGAACGAAGAAAAATTACTATCAATCAAAACTTCAGCTTGGTTAAGCAGTCAAACTAAAAACACTTTTATTCTAGCCCATATACCTTATTTCATTGAAAAAACACAAAAATATAGAATTATAGAATACCCACATAATATAGGACGAAAAATTGACATTAATGACAATTATATATTTTATTATATATTTTATATACCTCGGTACAAATTGCTTACTTTGTCTTTAAAAACATCTCATTTCCCACTTATTTGGAAGGAGTCATTTGTCATTCCCCTTCATAAGAAAGGAAATAAATGTTATACAAGTAATAACAGAGGCTTATCCAAATTATCCGCCATCCCAAAGCTTTTCGAAAATACTATTACACCCCATTTGCAACATCCTTGTAGATCGATTATATCTCCATGTCAACATGGATGTATAAGGCGACAAACCTCTTGGAGCTAACGTCATTTGTAATAAATGGCTTTAGAGAGAACATGCAGACTGACGTAGTTTACACTGATTTTAGTAAAGCGTTTGATTCAGTAAATCACTCGCTTCTTGTATTAAAGCTAAGCTTATTAGGGTTTCCATGTGATCTTCTAACATGGATCTCAAGTTATCTGAGTGGTAGGACTCAACGAGTACTCTTTAAAAACTCGATCTCGGATTTGATCCGATTTACTTCAGGGGTCCCACAAGGCAGCCACCTTGGCCCACTTCTTTTTACTTTATTTATTAACGATCTCCCTCTAGTCTTGACAAAGTCGCGTGTCCTTATGTACGCAGATGACGTTAAGTTATGCCTGCAATATAACGAAATTTCTAGCAGTTCCGACTTACAATCTGACCTAAATGCTTTTCAAACATGGTGTTGTGAAAATCTTTTGGATTTAAATAGCGCTAAGTGCAAAGTAATGACATTTTTTCGGGTCCACCCACAATACGCAACGTATACGCTGGGTGGTTGCGCGTTGTCTAGAATTACGCAAGTGGATGACCTTGGCGTCCTCCTTGACCCAAAACTTAAGTTTTGTGACCATATTACTTCTATGGTAAATAAAGCCAGGGGAGTACTTGGATTTATAAAAAGGTGGTCAAAGGAACTCGATGATCCCTATGTTACAAAGACTCTGTTCATTTCACTAGTCCGTCCCATCCTTGAGTACTGTTCAGCAGTTTGGAGTCCTCAGTATGGTGTACATATAGGCCGGATAGAGTCTGTGCAAAAGAACTTTTTATTACTTGCTCTACGGAGCCTTAACTGGAATGCAAGCCTTATTTTACCATCCTACTCTAGTAGACTTCTCCTAATTAGTCTACCATCCTTAGTAAACCGTAGAACGATGCTTGGCACAACTTTTATCTATAAACTTATTCACGGGGATGTGGAGAGTCCCGAGTTACTGGGTCGCATAAGCTTCTCCGTGCCTAATAGAATTACCAGGAACTATGTTCCTCTTACATTAAATATTTGTAGATCTAACTTTGATATGCATGAACCGTTTAGAGTACTGTGTAACGACTATAATAGACTATACCACATTATTTCTACTACCGACTCTTTGCCAAGCTTAAAAGCATTAATTTTATCTTACTTAGCACAAAATTAGTGTTAGTATGTATTTAGTCTCGTACGTATTTCTAATCTTAGTCTGTCCGCTTCTACATTGTGCTTTTTAACTTCTCGCGATCTCGTTTTTACGCCTATTTGGCTCCGCGCATAACAAGCACTGCTTGGTGTCGTAAGGGCCACTTGTTTGCGCTGATCTTAGCGCATCAACGTCCAAAAAATACATTGAACCTAACATCATTATTACTTATAATTTAAGTGAAACACAAATTAATCAAGATTGCGAAATGTTCAACAAAACAATTCAGGGTAACAATCTAATACAATTAGTCAATGCTCCTTAGAAATAAGAAATATACAATTTACAACTTCAAAGAATATAAATGAATATAAAATTATATTATTCAGCACTAATGTTACTTTATATAAACCAATACGATTGTTAAAACTTAAAAATTATATTACACATCAACAAAAACAAGAATCAATCTATAAGTGGATTGTTTTTACGATATTAATAATTATACTTTTAAGCATAACATCATATTTACCTATAGGTGCTTAGCCAACAAAAAAGATATTTTGTTTAAATTCAACAAGAATGTTGAATCTTCTAAGCTACCAAAAACAACATACAACTTGTATATCCAGATATACCCATTAATCCAATTGTCAATAACATAAGCCCATTGCAGTTATTCAAATCAATCCGATAAACATTTAACAAGAACGTTGAATCTTCTAAGCTACCAAACCCAACATACAACCTGTATATCCAGATATATCCATTATTCCAATTGTCAATAACATAAGCCCATTACAGTTGTTCAAATCAATCCGACATAAGCATTTAACCCCTCGGACATAAATCTTTCCCACGCCTTCGATCGGCGGCATCCGAATAATAAACACTTCACACTCCTTTATCGACGCGGGCAGACATAAACATAATGAAAGTTAAGTGGAATAAATCGTTGTGTTATAGAAGAAATTAAAATATAACCAACGTATGACCTCGAGTAATTCAATAACACTACAATTATTGTTTAACAAGTCGATACAAAACCAACATAAACAAAAGGGATCCACTCGCCCAAAAATTCAGCAATTAAAACTCATAATTGCCAAAAAGCTTCTCTGATCGTAACATTGGGGAGTTTCTGACGCTCTGCTTCTATCCCCGTAGATAGCTGATGAGTCTGAGGTGACGTGCAGACGAAACTAGCTAGTCCTATCATAGTCGGGTTAACTCCCCAGGGAGTGTAAGTGTGATGAAAGTTAAGTGGAATAAATCTTTGTGTTATAGAAGAAATTAAAATATAACCAACGTATGACCTCGAGTAATTCAATAACACTACAATAATTCACACCTTCAAACAAAGGGTCCAGCATGAGAACCCATTTGTCAGCATAAAAGCTTTGGCCAATCCAAATCAATTAAACAAAAGATGCAGCCTAGAAACCATCCCATCAGGCCACAGTCTTGACCAATCAAAATGATCTAATCAAAGTCTACTTTCGCTGCTCGCGCGCTGTCACCGGTAGAAGCCATAGTTATAAGAATAATGCATTTTGTAAAATCAGTTTAAGATTGGGGATCTAACTTGAAAGAGCTTTACCAATATAGACTCCGTTATATATTAAAATAAAAATCGCTTTTTTTTGACAATAGTCAGAGGCCCCGCCGATGCCGTGCTGTCATCGTTTGGAACTGTATTGAATTTCGATGCGATTATAAGTCGTCCGATTTCACATATAGTGACAAACGGCCGATGCATATCATCGAACAAGAATTAGGCACTTTTAGACAGACAATACTACGATGAGGTAGAGAAAAAGCTTACGCTATTAACTAACAAAGTAAACATGTCATATGAACGAAATATGGCAGCCATTATGCGATAAATTCTGTGATGACGCTTTGCGAGTAGTTATATCAGGACTGAAGCGTAATCTTACAGACGTACTTTTCTCGGCAAAGACGAAAGACATGCCATCGGCCCTAGCCCTGGCACAAGAGGTTGAGTACAACCATGAGAGGTATCTTTTCGCAACCACTTTTGCGAGAAATCAAGAAGATAAAGATCGCAAAATGAGACCGAAGTTGCAAAGGCGTCATCAGGATAGAAATTCTTTGCAAACAGAACCCTAGTTAGGTGCTTATAGAAACCCGCATTACACTAAGCAAGTTAAAGCGCAGATCCTTTCTGAAATTGCAGAGTATACCGAGCGCAAAGTCGCCCCAAGGAGGCAACAAAGGGTAAATCACGTCACCCAGGGCACAGAACAGGCAGGGAAATCTTACGCCAACACTGCTTTCAGCCCAGTAGCAGAAATTAACGATGATGCTATTTGCGAGTATGATTCAGACGTAATTATTTTTTTAGGGGAATATCACTGGTACCCGTCATCGGACGAAGAGTAGCAGGGGTGCACATGAAGTTCTTGATTGACAAGGGCGCATCTAAAAATTTCATTCGACCATATAAAGGGTTAAAAGGTGTCCACCCAGCTAATTCCCTGTTCACTATCCATTCCATTCATGGCGAGTCCATGCTTCATATCGCTATTCAACTATATTACCAGACTTATCTACATTCGACGGAATAATCGGCCTAGACCTGTTATCACAGGCAGAGGCATCTCTCTGTTTAGCTTCCGGCCAACTGAAATGGGGTATGGAAGCCGAAAAAATCTCGTTCCATACGTGCACTGATGTAAATTTGACCAACATAGAATGCTCAGATGCGCCACCTTTGATAAGAGGTACCTTTCTAAAAATGCTCATGGTTAGGAAAAAGGCTTTTGCAAATACAGATGAAGCCCTACCGTATAACAGTTCGGTGGTCGCCACCATTAGGACGGAAAACGAAGAGCATATTTATGAGAAATTATATCCGTACCCTATGGGGGCGGCCGACTTGGTTAACAAGGAAATAAAAAATCTGCTGAATAACGGTATAATTCTGTAGCAAGCAGTCATACACACATGTACATATACACCTACACTTAAGTACTAAGGATCCTATTGTAAATACATACTCTAAGATAAGTTCCACAATTATTATAACCTATATATGTCTCCTTTAATCTTGTACGAAACCTATTGTCAACCGAACACTATGTCTATCTCGGTCTCGCACGTACGATCAGCTTAAGTTCCACTCTTGTGAAATAGGCTAAGCACGCATAATTTGAGAACGAATAAACTCACTTTCGCTGTGACCACTGAAGCAATAAGACGTATTTGTGCCGCCTACAATTTCAGAAGTGGGATTACTGCAAAAAAAATAATAAAAAAATTTTTTTTGCACTATACTCAGCCTACGAGTAAAATTAAAATAAAATTTAGTGCGAAAAATGGAAACCATCGGTGTAGACGACTACAGTGCAGCAGAACTCCGAAGATGGCTGGAAAACCTTGGAATGCAGAAAAGCGGCAACAAGGCGGCGCTTGCATCGCGTCTGAATGGGGTCCCTCCCGAGGCCCGTGGAGTTTGCCCAACATTGGATCCCAAGGACATCTCCGAGACAGAAGCTGCGCCCGAGGAAAGACCCATTTCGTCAGCAGACCGAGGAAACGTGATCAATGAAGCCGGGGCTACGACGCTTGCTTGCCAAAACAACGGCGTAATTCCAAACAACGAGAACGTTCCAGAAGTTTCTTTGGAATCCATGAAGCGTCAGTTGGAATCGCTCCAATTGGAAAACGAGCTGCTGAAAATGGAAGTTTATCGGCGTCAACCGTTGGACAGTGTGACCGCAACTTCAACCAACGATGTACCACAAGGCCAGAACAACGTGGCCACACCAAATAACAATGTTGTCCCATTGGATTTAGAAAATGTCGTCGTCGAGGATGCCAGATTTGGTACATCATTTTCCAATAATAATCTTTTGCTGACCATGGTGACAGAAATGCTCCCTGTTTTTGACGGTGCTGCCAACAACAGAATACCAGTTAAGACATGGATTGCTCATCTTAATGCCATTATTAAGATGTACAAACTGAGCGACGATCTAGTTCGCATGCTGGTAATGTCTAAGTTAAAAGACCGCGCTCAAGTTTGGTTACACTCAACAGAAAATATTTTGACGCTGCCAACTCAAGAATTGCTGACTCAACTGGCGGAGGCTTTTCATTCCAAGGAAAGCAAGATTATGTCCCGACGCAAGTTTCAGGAGCGAAAGTGGCAACCATCTGAAGATTTCGCCACCTATTTCAATGGAAAAACAAGCTTAGCTGCGCACATTCAGATGGACGACGAGGAGCTGATTGACAATATTATCGAAGGAATTCCGGATACACTTCTGCGTCAACAAGCGCATATGCATTGCTTCAACTCGTCTGCACAACTTTTGCAGGCATTTACGAAAGTTTCGTTACGCAGAACACCGTTCACACCTGGACGCCCCAAAGTGGCTGCCGAGAACGGACCTGGCTTGGGCTCCACTAATAGATGTTTCAACTGCAACTCTGTTGGACATTTCGCAGCCGTATGTCGCAAACCCAAGCGTGAGTACGGATCCTGCTACGGATGTGGAAGTCTGGAGCACCTAGTGGCTCAGTGCACGGAGAAGAAAAACATTTCCAGCAACGAATACGTAAGATCGTTTAAAATTCACTTTAAGACAGAACCTAATCAGTTTTTATTTGTAGAATGCCTAATTGATTCTGGGAGCCCGATTAGTTTTATCAAAATATCATGCGTTGAAAAAATAATGAAGAGTAAATTTATTAATATTAGTGAAAATAATCTTAAAAATTACTTTGGCTTAAACAAAAGTCCTTTAGATATATATGGAAAATTACCATGCTTTGTTGTTATGAATAAAGAAAAGTTTAATTTTGAATTACTGGTTGTGGCGAACAAATCAATGGCATATTGCGCTGTTCTAGGCAGAGATTTTATGAACACATGTAACTTTAAGATCGTGTTGGAAAATGATAGGATTATGAAAAATGATTGCTCAAATGATAGAATTATGGAAAATGATTGCTCAAATGATAGAATTATGGAAAATGATTGCTCAAATGATAGAATTATGGAAAATGATTGCTCAAATTATAGAAGTATGGAAAACGATTGCTCAAATGATAGGATTACTGAAAATAATTTTTTGAACTGTAATAGAATAGATTTTGATAACAAATTTAAGAATAGTTGTGTTGTTACAAGAATGGATCGGTCTGATGATAGAATTGAAAATGATAGGAAGATAGATAAAATTAAAAAGTCTAAGAGTCATTTAGAAATATTAACTGAAGTATTTAAGCGATTGGTAGACAACAAACTCGAACTAAGGTTAGACAAGTGCGAATTTCTTCAAAGTGAAATTAAGTATTTAGGGTACATAATATCAGGAAAGGGTATTAAACCTGATTCAAAAGGTATGCAAGCGGTAAGAGATTTTCCTGTACCAACAAAAACGCATGAAGTTCAGAGCTTTCTGGGTCTGTGTTCTTATTTTAGACGATTTGTAAAAGATTTTTCAACAAAAGCAAAGCCATTATACGATCTGGTAAGAAAAGATAAGAAATTTGATTTTGGTGGGACAGAACTAGAATGCTTCGACATGTTAAAAAGAAATCTTTTAGAAGCCCCTATTTTGGCATTGTATAATCCGACAGATCCGACAGAACTACATTGTGATGCTAGCGCCTTAGGTTTCGGCTCAATTCTGATGCAGAAAAAGAAAGACGATAAATTTCACCCGGTGTTCTATTTTTCTAAACGCACGACAGACGTGGAAGCGAAATACCATAGTTTCGAGCTAGAAACTCTCGCAGTAGTTTACTCCTTACAACGGTTTAGGATTTACCTTCAGGGAATATCGTTTAAAATAGTTACAGACTGTAGTGCATTTACCCTGGCGTTGAACAAAAAAGAACTATGCCCGAGGATAGCAAGGTGGGCGCTATTTCTTCAGGATTACGACTATAGTCTAGAACATAGAGCTGGAAAACGCATGCAACACGTGGATGCACTGAGTAGAAACACACACATACTCACGATAGATTCTAACTCCTTTGAAGAAAACTTAATTATTTGTCAGAGTAGAGATAAGGTTCTTATTTACATGGACGACATTTTGATAGCAACGGAAGATAGTAAGAGCATTGAAAAGTTACAAGAGTACAATAAGTTGCGAACAGACTCTAATAGAAAACAGCCTCACAGGTATGAGCAAGAGGATTTAGTAATGATTAAAAATTTCGACTCTCACATAGGAGCGTCGAAAAAACTAATACCAAAATTTAAAGGTCCTTATAGAGTAACTAAAGCACTGCGTAATGATAGATATGTCTTGGAGGATTGTGAAGGTTTTCAACAGTCGAGACTTCCTTACAAGGGAGTTTGGGCAATATCGAATATTCGCCCATGGATCAATAATGTTAATAGTTAAGAGATCAGGAGCTCTCCGGTCAGGATGGCCGAATTGTAGCAAGCAGTCATACACACATGTACATATACACCTACACTTAAGTACTAAGGATCCTATTGTAAATACATACTCTAAGATAAGTTCCACAATTATTATAACCTATATATGTCTCCTTTAATCTTGTACGAAACCTATTGTCAACCGAACACTATGTCTATCTCGGTCTCGCACGTACGATCAGCTTAAGTTCCACTCTTGTGAAATAGGCTAAGCACGCATAATTTGAGAACGAATAAACTCACTTTCGCTGTGACCACTGAAGCAATAAGACGTATTTGTGCCGCCTACAATTCAGAAATCAGTGTCCCCTTACAATAACCCAATATGGGTAGTAGACAAGAAGGGCACTGACAGAAAGGGTAACAAGAACATGCGACTAGTAATAGACTTTCGCAAACTTAGTGAGAGAACAATATCCGACAAGTACCCCAGGTCAGGGCCATTAAAGACTTTCCGGAACCAAAGTCAGTATTCGAAGTCCGGAATACAACATAAAATAAAAAAAAGTTTTTAACCATTTTTTTCGATTTAGCCACTTGGCATAAATTTTTACTAGCTGTAAGCTTAGCTGATAAAATACTTTTATAAGGTTAAGTTAATTCCGGTTGGTGGTGGGCAACCTTGTCATAAACAAAAATATAGCTCCGAATTCATTCCACAGGTTCAAAATCATCCCAATCCTCTTCTCCTTAGCTATGGTGTCAGCGCACATCACCGACTATTCACAGGCCAAATACATCCCTATTATTGACCGTCGAATACTAGTGTGGGAGGACTTCGCATCCGTTAGACATTCAGCGAACCTTTCAGAGTACAGGCGCGTGGTAGAAGAAACAGAGAATATGAGCGATATGTTCCCCTAGTCATACATAAGGAAACTTTTAAATGTGGACCAAAGAACTGCAAGGATGTCACTTTTTACTCACTCCCAATAAAATTTGTGTCCCGGTGCCACTCACACCCGGCTAAGCAAAGCAAAGACACACACTTATCAAAAAATTTATGTGTGCTATGAGTGCCGACATTATTACGCTTTCGCTCATACAAGGTGCCGTTATTTTTTTGTGCTTGCACCCATTCATTTTTGAGCAACGCGTTCTTGTCGCACTTGCACTCAAAACGAATGATGGAAAAATCACAAGTAACAAAAAAGACAATACGGGATTAATAGAAGTAGGCAAAAGACACAGGAATCACTTGAGTGTTTTTAAACACCATGGTGCTTTTGCATGATTTGTTCTTTGCGTTCAAGTTCAGTGCGTCGTTGAACTTGTTGCGGAGGCAAACATAATGACGGCGGAAATAATAAAAATAAAACAGAACGTGGCGATTACACCGTAGCTCCAACTGACAAGGGCAAAAGTGTAATTTGGACAATATTATGTGAAATTATACAAGAAGACCAAACTGTCCTTGAAGGCTGGCTTTTTTGCAATACATGCAGAAAAGTGCTGAAGTTTGTTGTTAACCAAACTTCAAATTTGTCAAGACACAAATGTTGTTTGTCTTTAAGACAACCCATGGAAGCAAAAAAAGTTTCTAGCTTGGACAAAAAATTAGCTATAGAGAAATGCAGTCGTCCGTTTTCCGCCGTGAGCGGAAATGGATTTCGCAATCTTGCGAAATTCTTTATACAAATTGGTGCTGCTTACGGGGCGGACGTCGATATTGATGACCTACTGCCGGACGCAACGACATTAAGCCGAAATTAAGTTATAAAACGCCTTTGGAGAAAATAGAAAGTTACTGTACAGAGAGAGTTTCTTTAAGCGAGGACTTCGAGCCGATTGAATGGTGGAGAAGCAAGGAAAACTGTTATCCTCTTTTATCTAAGTTAGCATTGCAACTTCTTACTATACCATCGAGCAGTGCAGTGGCCGAGAGAGTTTTATCTTTAGCGGGCAATGTTATAACAGAGAAAAGAAATAGATTAGGACCTAAATCTGTTGATAATTTACTTTTTCTCCATTCTTATTAGTCGAGTGCCTCGACTATTAGATACCCGTTACTCAGCTAAACAACTAATATAAATATGCCTTCTTGTATGTTTTTCGCCGCTCGAATTAGCTCCCTTCATTTTTATGGCGCTATTGTATTGCGCCATCTACCCCAAGACATTGGTACCACGGGCCATGAAAGGCGGAAATGTAGGCGCTAGCCAGGCTTAAGCGTTTTATAGGTTTTTGGGCGTTAGAGTGGGCGATAGGTATTGACGAAACAAATACATATCAATTAAAATTTTCATAATAGCATCAAAACTATGGCCACAGCTTGTGACTTGTGGGTGTCAGAGGGGGCGTGGCACTATTTTGAATCAAACTTGCGCTGCGTAGGAACTCCTAAAATCTACTTGCAAGATGCCAATCTTCTAGCTTATATAGTTTCCGAGATCTCAGCGTTCATACGGACAGACAGACAGACGGACATGGCTAGATCGACTCGGCTAGTGATCCTGAACAAGAATATATATACTTTATAGGGTCGGAAACGCTTCCTTCTACCTGTTACATACTTTTTCACGAATACAATATACCCTTTTCTCTACGAGTAACGGGTATAATATAAATAATTTTTAATAAAACGACCTGAAGCTAAAAAAATATTTAAATTATTTGAGTTTTTCCGGCTCGAGGTCAACAATTGAAAAATGTTTAACATAAAAGTTTTTAAATTTTATTTTTTCTTTCCAATATATTTCGGTTGCACTTCGGCAACCGTCTTCAGTGCAACTATAATCAACATAAAAACACATAAAATAACATAAATTTAGACAATAAAAAACAAAGCTTTAAAAATTATTACACCTACATCATTTTACACGTCTGCACCGTCGGACGTGGAGATTAATACTAGTTGTTATTAAGTAAGTGTCTGTAAATGTGAGCGCAATTTCAGTCTTATGAGCGCAATAGTTCAGTCTTATGCTTGTGGGTGTGTTTGTTATATGTAACATTTCTATGGTGAAGCGTTTTTTGTAATGTTGTTCTTGTTCCAAAATAGTCGTTTCTTCAAATTTTGGCGAGTGACCGCTGGTTTTACAGTGGGTCATATGTGCTGTTTTTTGTATATTGGCTTGGTGTCTTAATTTGAAGTCTGATCTGTGTTGTGATATTCGAGTTTTTAGTTTGGATTTAGTTGTTCCTACATATATACTGTCACATTTTTCATTTGTATCTCCATTGCATGGTATTTTATATACAACATTGTTTTTGTCAAACATTTGTATTTTGGACTTGGTCTTGTTGAATATTGAACGTAGGGTATTGTTGGGCTTGTGTGCTATTGTTATTTTTTGTTTATTGTAAAATTCTGACTTTTTAAGGCGTTCTGATAGTCTTGGGATATATGTTACGGACATGTATTGTGTAGGTTCTCTACATTTTGTTTTTTGTTCCATGTTTTGCTTTCTTTTAATTAAAGTTCGAATTATATGGTTTGGGAAGTCGTTGTCCTTTAAAATTTGTCTTATTTCATTTTTGGTTTCTTCATGAAAAATGTTGTCCGAAATGGCTAGCATCCGTTGTATACAACTTACTGCTCTACTGAAAATCATTTTTTAGGGTGTTTTGAGTTAAAGTTAATGATTATACCACTTTAATTTTAGAATGTTCCACTATCTATGAACCATTGAGTCCAAATATGCTAGTCCTCCATCTTCTTCCTGTTCCAGTGTGAATTTTATATTATTATTGAAAGAGTTTAAAGCGTCAAGTGTGTTTTGTATTTCGTCTTCTTTTACTATTGCGAATAAATCATCCACATACTTCGTCAAAAGTTTTTGTTTGTGTCCTAGTTTTTTCAAAGTGTTGTCTAATAGCTCTTCCATTACTATGTCTGCAATTATTTGTGAAGCAGGGGATCCCATCGGCATTCCTTTTAGTTGTGTGTATATATCGTCATTAAATTTAAAATATCTGTTGTCTTGTATGCAAAATTGTACTATGTCCATAAACATTTTTTTCGGCATATTTGTATGTTCTTTTATTTTTGTCCATTTTTCTCTAATTGTGTCTAGTGCAAGGTCTATAGGTATGCTGGGAAATTAACAAATTTTCGTGTCTGCCCCACTGTGTCTAGTATTGCGCGATCTTTGCACTTTCCCGAACCGACGTCATATAATCTTTAATAAGTAAAGAGAGTAAGAGTTTGCACCAATTCCTCCCCGTCCGCTATATACTCGAAGAGAGGGAAATTCTTCTTCTCTGTTGGTATCGCGAACTTTGGACTCTTTGCAAGATGTGCTTTCACGTCTGGCGGAAACTCCACATTCGTTTTGTTGACAAACCAATCGTTCGTTTTGTTGTTGTTCGTGAATATATTATTCCGTTCCTTTTGTAGTTTTCTATACTTCCTCTCATGTCTCTCTTTCAATGTTGTTGTTAGTTTATTCGCGACATTTCTCTCGCTTTTCATAAACGTTTGTAAGTCAGCTGAGTTTAACTGCCCCTCCAGAATTTCTTTGGTTTCTTTCACCCTTTTGTTTAGTTCCTTCATTAAGTAATGTTTGTGTTTTATTATAATGTTTAGTACTTTCTTGTAGAATATATGTGAATGTCTAGCTAAGGCTCTTCTAATGTCTGGATGTGCGTCATTGTCAAATATAAATAGCTTATTACATTTAGTAGTATTCTTTAAAAAATTTGTAACTGGGACTTTCTACATTTTAACAAAAAGATAATACCAGCTTTTAATTTTACTTGTTTTTTATATGTCGAATGGAATTTGTTTATTATGTCCTTGCAGTTGTTATAGTGGTTTTTAATATGCGTATATCCCATGTTTGCGTTGGTGTATACGTACGGCGTGCCTTCCGTTTTCTGTAATTTTGTTTGTAGGCGACCTTTGATGTATGTTTAAATTATTTGAGTTTTTCAGGCTCGAGGTCAACAATTGAAAAATGTTTAACATAAAAGTTTTTATATTTAATTTTTTATTTTTTCTTTCCAATATATTTCGGTTGCACTTCGGCAACCGTCTTCAGGGCAACTATAATCAACATAAAAACACATAAAATAACATAAAAATTAGACAATGTGAGGAGTTGAATAACTCCACACAAAATATCCCAAAAATAACTGCATGGAGAACCTGCGAGTTGCTACTTACGCAACTACTTCGTGTAGTAACGGCAACGCAGGAAAGAAGAGTTTTGAGAAAGCATTTGAAGAGCGAGAGGAGAGAAAGTACAGAGTACGAATCCAAAGAGAGTTTGGAGAGATTGGGAGAGACGGAGCGGAGAGAGGCGCCAGAGCGAGACGGCACAAGTCAGAGGGAGAGTCCAGAGAGCGCAGGCGTGCCGTAAGCAAGGAAGGAACGGTACAGCGCTGCACTTTGGACTTCAGTGGGGTGCCCTGTGCAGAGGGCGAAAGGTCAAACGGTAAAACCGTGGACTTTGGACCTTGGAGTGGAGAGAAGAAAGGGAGAGGCCGAGGATTAACGGGACCCGGAGGCCTATATAAGCGGGCGCAGCGCTGGAATCAGGACCAGTCATCGAGCATCAAGCCGCGAGTGAACAACGTCTAGTAAAAGTCAAAATTATACAACCGTAGGAACCAGTCGGGAACAAGATCGCTACGTCTAGACGACCAGTCACCGAATTGAGACACTGGTGGCTAAGTCTTCGAAAGGCAACACACGGCCAAGTCTGCAGAAGATCAAGATTGGTTGTAATACCGATTAGTCCGACTAAGTTGGCGGTAATACCGGTCAGTTTAGCTGCATTGGCTGTAATACCGATCAGGCTAGCTGTGTCGGCTGTAATACCAACCAGTCCGGCTACATTGGCTGTAATACCGAATTGTCTAACTGTGTGCGACTAAGTTGGCTGTAATACCGGTCAGTTTAGCTGCATTGGCTGTAATACCGATCAGGCTAGCTGTGCCGGCTGTAATACCAACCAGTCCGGCTACATCAAAAACGTGATTGTCCCGGCAGTAAAAACACAAAACACCAGAATGGGGAGAAGTTGGATCTACCGCCTCAAGAAAGATTTCACCAATGTGGCACAAAGGCTGCGCATCTCCCTGACGGTTAGAACTGAAGACATGCGGAAAGCCTTGGTGGAATACTACAACGAGACGGAAAACAATCCAGAACTCAAAGAACTCTGGTCCGAACTAGAAGCTATGTACCCAGAAAAACCAGGTCTAAAATTAACAAACCCCGAGGGAGAAGACGCATGGACAGGCCTTAGCATTGAAGAGATGCAACAGGAAGGCCAGCGAAGAGATTCAATTCAAGATAGAAAGACAGTCACGAAGGCACAAAGACCTAGCGAGCCAGACTACGCTAAAGTCGCGAAGCAGGTCTTTTAGATTCGAGGGCACAGAGAAACCGCTTGAATTCTTGGAACAGGTGAAATGGTCCGCGAGTACCTACGGGTTGCACTTGAACATGGTACCTCGAGCAATGCCAGAACTACTACAAGGCAGAGCATTAAAGTGGTTTATCTCGAACAACCAGCACTAGAAAACATGGGGAGACTTTATTGAGAGTTTCCAAACGTTCTTCCTGCCCAGAGGATAATTGGGCGAAACTGGAGGACCAAGTCAAAGCTCGGAAGCAAGGATTCAGAGAGCCGTTCAAGGATTACATGGTGGACATGCAGACCATGATAAGGCCACTCGGGTACAGTCCGGGGAAAGTACTCGAGGTCATAAGGGAGAACAGCACAGCTGACCTACGAATTTCCCTCCGAACGTACAAGAATACAGAACATGAAGAGCTCGAAAAAGAGCGGAAAATGTTATCCCAGGAAAATAAGTTCAGCAGGACAAAGACGACACTCCCGTCTCAGGTGACATGTAGAAGATGCGAGGATACCAGCAGGCAAGGCAGGCCAGCCGAAACATCCCGAAATACGCAGAATACAGAATATCAAAGGCAACAGACCAATACTCTATGGAGACCACCAAACACTACCCAGAGACCACAAAGCGCGACAACAGGAAGCAACCAAGCCAAACCATACATAACCAACCCACAGGAGGCATGTCGCAAATGTGGCGGTCACGGGCATTGGGCAAGAGGTTGCCGAAACCAGCGAATGCTATTTTGCAGAATATGCGGAAAGGTGGGTTTGAGATGCATGGAATGCTGCCAGAGAGCGGAAAATGGCCAGCGGATACCACGCGGATACTTCTCCAATCTAACTGGCAGGCTAATCGAAGAGGAGCAGCAGTTGTCCGAAGCGGTGACGATTGGTGGGAACTCGTACAAAGCCACAATCGACACCGGGGCAACAGCGAGCTTCATTAGCGAAGAGCTGACGGACGAGACGGCAAGTTAGGTTGGCAGACGGAAGGTGCAGCGGAATAAGTGCGCAGCTCTACTGATATTACCAGGAGTAGTAGACGCACTGGTGCTGGGCTGGAATTTTCTCATACAGGTTGGGACTGAGATAAAGTGCGCAGATCACGAAATCCGCATACCGGCCAGAAACAGACACAACGGATGGCTGGAGGAAAAATTGTCGGTAGCAGTTGTTCATGAAGACCGCGAGGAAGGAAACATTGAGCAATTCCTAGAAGCAGAGCTGGCAGAATTCCGAACAATGAGCGGAACTTCGAATGTGGCCGAGCACCAGATCACCTTGAAGGACGACAAACCTATAAAACAAAGATACTACCCTAAGAACCCTAAAGTTCAAGGTGAGATCAATACAAAAGTTGAAGGAACTTCTGGAAATGGGTTTCATAGAGCACTCGAAGAGCCCGTATAGCTCGCCCATAGTAATGGTAAAGAAAAAAACCGGCAAGTGGAGATTGTGCGTCGACTTCCGACAGATAAACGCGAAATCGGTGAAGGACGCGTACCCAATGCCACGTATTAACTACATCCACGTATAACTACATCAGCAGCCTGGACTTAAAGGATGGATACTGGCAAATTCCACTAGAGGAAGCAAGTAGAAAGTTCACGGCGTTCACGGTGCCAGGAAAGGGGCTCTTCCAATGGAGAGTGATGCCATTCGGATTACACTCGGCATCAGCAACATTTCAAAGGGCCTTGGACCAAGTGATTGGACAGAAGATGTCTCCACATGCGTTCGCGTATCAGGACGACATAATCGTTATCGGACGCACTCAGCGAGAACACAAGGAGAATCTCAGAGAAGTGTTTCGCCGTCTGAAGGAGGCAAACCTGAGAATAAACCCCGAGAAGTGTCAGTTCTTCAAGCAGGAGCTGCTGTACCTGGGACATCGAGTCACAAGCCAAGGAATTGGTACAGACCCAGACCAGGTCGCTGCCATAGCCCAGCTAGAACCACCTGCAACCGTCCGTGAGATAGGGCAGTACCTAGGGGTGGCATCGTGGTACCGACGATTTGTACCAGGCTTCGCACGCAACGTTAAGCCACTCAACGACCTACTCCGCAAGGGCGTAAAATGGGTGTGGACGCAGCAGGAGAAGGCACACGAAACGAAGGGGGAGGGAGATACAGGCAGGTCTCAAGCAGTAGAAGAAAAGGAACGGGAAAGTGGGCAAACAGAAGACATATCGTTTAATCGTCAAGCGAATGCAGAACTACCAGTGTCCAATCTATGAACCATTGAGTCCAAATATGCTAGTCCTCCATCTTCTTCCTGTTCCAGTGTAAATTTTATATTTTTATTGAAAGAGTTTAAAGCGTCAAGTGTGTTTTGTATTTCGTCTTCTTTTACTATTGCGAATAAATCATCCACATACTTCGTCAAAAGTCTTGGTTTGTGTCCTAGTTTTTTCAAAGTGTTGTCTGATAGCTCTTCCATTACTTTGTCTGCAATTATTTGTGAAGCAGGGGATCCCATCGGCATTCCTTTTAGTTGTGTGTATATATCGTCATTAAATTTAAAATATCTGTTGTCTTGTATGCAAAATTGCACTATGTACATAAACATTTTTTTCGGGAATTTGTATGTTCTTTTATCTTTGTCCATTTTTCTCTAATTGTGTCTAGTGCAAGGTCTATAGGTATGCTGGTAAATAGTGAGACTACATCAAATGATATTAATTTTTCATCGTCACAGATGTACTGATTCTTTCTTTAAATTCTACTGAGTTTTTGATATTGTAGCTGGAGTCTCTGGTGATGTTCTTTAATATGTTTGAAATATATTTACAAAGTCTGTGTGATGGTGATCCTATAGATGAGCATATGGGTCTTAATGGAGTCCCTTCCTTGTGGATTTTTGGTAGTCCGTATATGCGTGGTGGTAATGCAGTTGTTGTGACTAACTTATTCCTTTCGCTCTGTGAAATAAGTCCTTTTGTGAATAGATTTTCTGCTAATTCATTGTTTCTTGTTCGAAGTTTCGATGTTTTATCCTTTCGTAAAATTTGATATGTGTTCCTTTCCTCCAAAATGTTATTCATTTTTTGATTGTAAGTATCTTTGTCCATAGCAACTGTCTTGTTTCCTTTGTCAGAAGTTAAAATTAGTATTTCCTCATTTTCCTTTAAAAATTTTCGTGTCTGCCCCACTGTGTCTAGTATTGCGCGATCTTTTGCACTTTGCCGAACCGACGTCATATAATCTTTAATAAGTAAAGATAATTTAGTGCGTGACTCTTCTTGTTGCTCTTTACCTGTAAGAGTTTGCACCAATTCCTCTCCGTCCGCTATATACTTGAAGAGAGGAAAATTCTTCTTCTCTGTTGGTATCGCGAACTTTGGACCCTTTGCGAGAAGTGCTTTCACGTCTGGCGGGAACTACACATTCGTTTTGTTGACAAACCAATCGTTCGTTTTGTTGTTGTTCGTGAATAGTAGTAGTAGTAGTAGTAGGTTGTTTATTGTTTGTGTTTTGTTTTTCTTTGTTGCTTATTTATAGCTTGCTGTACATATTTAAATTTATATCAAAACAAATAATCAAACAAAAATTGGTTACAACGACAATGACTTTTATGCCGTCAGTCGGTTAATTAAGTTTAGTTAGATTCTAAATGTTCGTGAATATATTATTCCGTTCCTTTTGTAGTTTTCTATACTTCCTCTCATGTCTCTCTTTCTATGTTGTTGTTAGTTTATTAGCGACATTTCTCTCGCTTTTCATAAACGTTTGTAAGTCAGCTGAGTCTAACTGCCTCTCCAGAATTTCTTTGGTTTCTTTCACCCTTTTGTTTAGTTCCTTCATTAAGTCATGTTTGTGTTTTATTATAATGATTAGTACTTTCTTGTTGAGTATACATATGTGAATGTCTAGCTAAGGCTCTTCTAATGTCTGGATGTGCGTCATTGTCAAATATAAATAGCTTATTACATTTAGTTGTATTCTTTAAAAAATTTGGAATTAACTGGGATTTTCTACATTAAAAAAAAAAGAGAATACCAGCTTTTAATTTTACTTGTTTTTTATATGTCGAATGGAATTTGTTTATTATGTCCTTGCAGTTGTTATAGTGGTTTTTAATATGCGTATATCCCATGTTTGCGTTGGTGTATACGTACGGCGTGCCTTCCGTTTTCTGTAATTTTGTTTGTAGGCGACCTTTGATGTATGTTTAAATTATTTGAGTTTTTCAGGCTCGAGGTCAACAATTGAAAAATGTTTAACATAAAATTTTTTATATTTAATTTTTTATTTTTTCTTTCCAATATATTTCGGTTGCATACCGCAACGGCAACCGTCTTCAGGGCAACTATAATCAACATAAAAACACATAAAATAACATGAAAATTAGACAATGTGAGGAGTTGAATAACTCCACACAAAATATCCCAAAAATAACTGCATGGAGAACCTGCGAGTTGCTACTTACGCAACTACTTCGCGTAGTAACGGCAACGCAGGAAAAGAGAGTTTGGAGAAAGCATTTGAAGAGCGAGAGGAGAGAAAGTACATAGTACAAATCCAAAGAGAGTTTGGAGAGATTGGGAGAGACGGAGCGGAGAGAGGCGCTAGAGCGAGACGGCACAAGTCAGAGGGAGAGTCCAGAGAGCGCAGGCGTGCCGTGAGCAAGGAAGGAACGGTGCAGCGCAGCAGGAGTGGAGTGGAGAGAAGAAAGGGAGAGGCCGAGGATTAACGGGACCCGGAGGCCTATATAAGCGGGCGCAGCGCTGGAATCAGGACCAGTCATCGAGCATCAAGCCGCGAGTGAACAACGTCTAGTAAAAGTCAAAGTTATACAACCGTAGGAACCAGTCGGGAACAAGATCGCTACGTCGAGACGACCAGTCACCGAATTGAGACACAGGTGGCTGAGTCCTCGAAAGGCAACACACGGCCAAGTCTGCAGAAGATCAAGATTGGTTGTAATACCGATTAGTCCGACTAAGTTGGCGGTAATACCGGTCAGTTTAGCTGCATTGGCTGTACTACCGATCAGGCTAGCTGTGCCGGCTGTAATACCAACCAGTCCGGCTACATTGGCTGTAATACCGATTTGTCTAACTGTGTGCGACTAAGTTGGCTGTAATACCGGTCAGTTTAGCTGCATTGGCTGTAATACCGATCAGGTTAGCTGTGCCGGCTGTAATACCAACCAGTCCGGCTGCATCTGGCGCCCAAAAACGTGATGTGACACAAAGGCTTCGCATCTCCCTGACGGTTAGAATTGAAGACATGCGGAAAGCCTTGGTGGAATACTAAAACGAGACGGAAAACAATCCAGAACTCTGGTCCGAACTAGAAGATATGTACCCAGAAAAACCAGGTCTAAAATTAACAAACCCGAGGGAGAAGACGCATGGACAGGCCTTAGCATTGAAGAGATGCAACAGGAAGGCCAGCGAAGAGATTCAATTCAAGATAGAAAGACGGTCACGAAGGCACAAAGACCTAGCGAGCCAGACTACGCTAAAGTCGCGACGCAGATCAGAGAATGGTCTTTTAGATTCGAGGGCACAGAGAAACCGCTTGAATTCTTGGAACAGGTGAAATAGTCCGCGAGTACTTGCACTTGAACATGGTACCTCGAGCAATGCCAGGACTACTACAAGGCAGTGCATTAAAGTGGTTTATCTCGAACAACCAGCACTAGAAAACATGGGGAGACTTTATTGAGAGTTTCCAAACGTTCTTCCTGCCCAGAGGATATTTGGCGAAACTAGAGGACCAAGTCAAAGCTCGGAAGCAAGGATTCAGAGAGCCGTTCAAGGATTACATGGTGGACATGCAGACCATGATAAGGCACCTCGGGTACAGTCCGGAGAAAGTACTCGAGGTCATAAGGGAGAACACCACACCTGACCTACGAATTTCCCTCCGAACGTACAAGATCGACGACCTGGAAGCCCTCATGATCCTGACCACAGAATACGAAGAGCTCGAAAAAAAACGGAAAATTTTCTCCCATGAAAATAAGTTTAGCAGGACAAAGACGACACTCCCGTCTCAGGTGACATGTAGAAGATGCGAGGATACCAGCAGGCAAGGCAGGCCAGCCGAAACATCGCGAAATACGCAGAATACAGAATATCAAAGGCAGCAGACCCGCTGCCAGAGAGCGGAAAATTGCCAGCGATCCCAGCCGCAGAGAGGCGAGCGGGGGTCGCACGCGGATACCTCTCCAATCTAACTGGCAGGCTAATCGAAGAGCAGCAGCAGTTGTCCGCAGCGGTGACGATTGGTGGGAACTCGTACAAAGCCACAATCGACACCGGGGCAACAGCGAGCTTCAGTAGCGGAGAGCTGGCGGACAATCTGGCTGCTCTGGGAAAGATTACACGGACGAGACGGCAAGTTAGGTTGGCAGACGGAAAGTGCAGCGGAATAAGCGAGCAGCTCGAGGTAGAAGTCGCATTCGGCAACAAACGACTGACCATGACAATCTGGCTGCTCTGGGAAAGATTACACGGACGAGACGGCAAGTTAGGTTGGCAGACGGAAAGTGCAGCGGAATAAGCGAGCAGCTCGAGGTAGAAGTCGCATTCGGCAACAAACGACTGACCATGATATTACCAGGAGTAGTAGACGCACTGGTGCTGGGCTGGAATTTTCTCACACAGGTTGGGACTGAGATAAAGTGCGCAGATCACGAAATCCGCATACCGGCCAGAAACAGACACAACGGATGGCTGGAGGAAAAATTGTCGGTAGCAGTTGTTCATGAAGACCGCGAGGAAGGAAACATTGAGCAATTCCTAGAAGCAGAGCTGGCAGAATTCCGAACAATGAGCGGAACTTCGAATGTGGCCGAGCACCAGATCACCATGAAGGACGACAAACCTATAAAACAAAGATACTACCCTAAGAACCCTAAAGTGCAAGGTGAGATCAATACAAAAGTTGAAGGAACTTCTGGAAATGGGTTTCATAGAGCACTCGAAGAGCCCGTATAGCTCGCCCATAGTAATGGTAAAGAAAAAAACCGGCAAGTGGAGATTGTGCGTCAACTTCAAGGTGGTAACAGATCACATGGCTCTGAAATGGCTGAACAGCATTGAAAGCCCGTCCGGAAGAATCGCCAGGTGGGCCCTTGACTACCAACAATATGACTTTGAGGTTGCGTACAGAAAGGGCCAATTGAACGTTGTAGCCGGCGCACTGTCCAGACAGCCGATGCCGGAAACCCTCCGGGAAGCAAAAGAGTTGGTGCCAAGTTGGGAATGTAACTGGATCAGGGACATGCGCGAGAAGATAAAAACACAAGCCTTCATGGTAAAGGAAATTGCAAGGGAACGGGCAAACCAAATCTAGAAGTCAGCATGAGTACCCGAATTACCAGAGCAACAGCAAGGAGGCAGGCCGCGCTTCAGCGAGGTCCTGAAGAACCCGTCGCGGAGAAAGGACGGTCGGAGGATAGGCCACTGCCTATCTTCCGACCCACCCAAACCCCGCGGCGTGATGCCGAGGACGATGGGCTCGCTCGGAGCCCGAGCCAATAGTCACCTCAGACGAGAGTGATATGGAGTGGGCCGAAGACCCGGTCAAGGAGAGGCGGGAGTGGCGCCTAAGGAGGGCCAGGGATCCGGAGGTCGACGCAATCCCGCCGGGATACACCCGAACATTTAAGGGTGCTGCGAAGAGGCCAATGGGCAGCGGAAGCACCTCGGTGAAGATGGCTGAGCCAAGATGCTAAGGGACGTGGTCGGGCGGATGCGGACGAGGAGGGCCCCGTACGAAGACCGCAGAGCAGTCGAGAAGGACCTCGCGACGGCGCAGAGGGAGTGGGAGCGGATGAAGCAGGCCGCCGAGGAAGTCATTGTGCAGGAAGCAATCGTCTCAAACAAAGAGAGGAAAAAGCCCGGAAGGAAGCAGAAGTCGAGGAGGCCAAGAAAAAGGCGGAAGAGGAGAAGCGTTACCGGGATACCGAATGGCAACAACGGCTGCAGAAGTGGGAGGAGGAGGAGTGCCAGTTGTGGTCGAGTGGAATAAGTCCCCCTAATCCCAGGAGGGATGCAGGGAATTCCCCCGACTCCCCGATTCGGCGACAACGGAGGTGCCAGTCATGGATCCGAGGCCCCGAGCCAGTGGGTCCAATCTTATGGATGGGTTCCCCCAGCCCCCCCATCCCCAAGATTGGCACGAGCCACCTCCGATCCCCCGCCCGCAAGAATGGCCGGAGGATGGCGACCGGGATCCCGCTCCTAGCCCCCGCTATGTCATCAGGAGGCGGAGTCCCCACGCCCACCGAAGTGGACCCCGGGCCGACCGCCCACGCCTCGGCATGGCCAGGAGATCCTAGAGGAGGAGCCGGAGGATCCCACCAAGGAAGAGGCTCCCAGACCAGGAGGAGGGGAGGAGCAGTGGCAGTACTGCCGCACGGAGATCCCGCAGGCCACGTCGCGCATGCCCTAAATGCGTTTGTGGCCGGCGGAGTCCAGTGGCGGCAGCACACCGTGACGAGGACCTGGCCCGTCGGCGACGAAGCAAAGGCCGCGGAGGAAGCGGAGACCCCAGCGCAGGACCCACCAAAGCCGAATCCGCGGGACCCGATGGTGCGCCGCGAAGACGCCGGGATGCCGGCGACACCGGAGACTGGTAATGTCCTGGAGAAGGGGCCATGGGTGTGGCCGGCACCTGTGCGCAACCAGAGGCCCAAACTCCAGCGGCAGGTCTCTGCCCCGGAGGCACGCGGCCCAGTGGTCAGGCCCGCACTGGTGCAAATGGCGTCCCGGACGGAGGGCGGATCCTGGCAGGACATCGCCTAGGAGGAGTGTCCAGCTGGCCTATTAGAGCAGCCGGTCGTGAAAAATGCAATTCGACGAGGAGGCCGACGTTGCGTGATGGCAGAGGTAGGCTGGAAGAAAACAGCATCCGTTTGGCGGCCTCTGGCCAAGTTAGCGTTCGCCGGTTTAATTGCTAGCCGTAACAAAAAAAAAAATAAATAAAAAAATGGAGGTACAAATAAAAGATGTGACAGTATATAAGTAGGAACAACTAAATCCAAACTAAAAACTCGAATATCACAACACAGATCAGACTTCAAATTAAGACACCAAGCCAATATACAAAAAAAAAACACTTATGGCCCACTGTAAAACCAGCGGTCACTCTCCAAATTTTGAAGCAACGACTATTTTGGAACAAGAACAACATTACAAAAAACGCTCCACCATAGAAATGTTACATATAACAAACACACCCACAAGCATAAGACTGAACTACAAAACAGACGTTGAAAATTGCGCTCACATTTACAGACACTTACTTAATAACAACTAGTATTAATCTCCACGTCCGACGGTGCAGACGTGTAAAATTATGTAGGTGTAATAACTTTTAAAGCTTTGTTTTTTATTGTCTAATTTTATGTTATTTGATATGTTTTTATGTTGATTATAGTTACCCTAAAGACGGTTGCCGAAGTGCAACCGAAATATATTGGAAAGAAAAAATAAAAAATAAATTTTAAAAACTTTTATGTTAAACATTTTTCAATTGTTGACCTCGAGCCGGAAAAACTCAACTAATTTAAACATACATCAAAGGTCGCTTACAAACAAAAGCTAAAAAAATATGTTAAATAATAAATAATTAAAAGTTAAGTAATATGCAATAAAGCAAAAAATATAAGTTAACAGTATAGGGCTAACCGCCCGACTCTACCGCCCCCCGCACCCCGTGCCACCTCAGCATTGCGACCAGGCACCGACACACCGCTCCCCCCGCACCCCATGCCAACTCAGCACGGCGACATCCGCCGGCCACGGGAACGCTGACCGCTCACAGTGCAATTGGAGCACGGTGAGAACTGCAAGGTCTGCAGTACTTCGGCCGGCCACTGACGCTTACTCCAGCCAGAGGGAGTGGGAGCGGATGAAGCAGGCCGCCGAGGAAGTCATTGTGCAGGAAGCATATCGTCTCAAACAAAGAGAGGAGAAAGCCCGGAAGGAAGCAGAAGTCGAGGAGGCCAAGAAAAAGGCGGAAGAGGAGAAGCGTTACCGGGATACCGAATGGCAACAACGGCTGCAGAAGTGGGAGGAGGAGGAGTGCCAGTTGTGGTCGAGTGGAATAAGTCCCCCTAATCCCAGGAGGGATGCAGGGAATTCCCCCGACTCCCCGATTCGGCGACAACGGAGGTGCCAGTCATGGATCCGAGGCCCCGAGCCAGTGGGTCCAATCTTATGGATGGGTTCCCCCCAGCCCCCCATCCCCAAGATTGGCACGAGCCACCTCCGATCCCCCGCCCGCAAGAATGGCCGGAGGATGGCGACCGGGATCCCGCTCCTAGCCCCCGCTATGTCATCAGGAGGCGGAGTCCCCACGCCCACCGAAGTGGACCCCGGGCCGACCGCCCACGCCTCGGCATGGCCAGGAGATCCTAGAGGAGGAGCCGGAGGATCCCACCAAGGAAGAGGCTCCCAGACCAGGAGGAGGGGAGGAGCAGTGGCAGTACTGCCGCACGGAGATCCCGCAGGCCCACGTCGCGCATGCCCTAAATGCGTTTGTGGCCGGCGGAGTCCAGTGGCGGCAGCACACCGTGACGAGGACCTGGCCCGTCGGCGACGAAGCAAAGGCCGCGGAGGAAGCGGAGACCCCAGCGCAGGACCCACCAAAGCCGAATCCGCGGGACCCGATGGTGCGCCGCGAAGACGCCGGGATGCCGGCGACACCGGAGACTGGTAATGTCCTGGAGAAGGGGCCATGGGTGTGGCCGGCACCTGTGCGCAACCAGAGGCCCAAACTCCAGCGGCAGGTCTCTGCCCCGGAGGCACGCGGCCCAGTGGTCAGGCCCGCACTGGTGCGAATGGCGTCCCGGACGGAGGGCGGATCCTGGCAGGACATCGCCTAGGAGGAGTGTCCAGCTGGCCTATTAGAGCAGCCGGTCGTGAAAAATGCAATTCGACGAGGAGGCCGACGTTGCGTGATGGCAGAGGTAGGCTGGAAGAAAACAGCATCCGTTTGGCGGCCTCTGGCCAAGTTAGCGTTCGCCGGTTTAATTGCTAGCCGTAACAAAAAAAAAAAAATAAAAAAAATGGAGGTACAAATAAAAGATGTGACAGTATATAAGTAGGAACAACTAAATCCAAACTAAAAACTCGAATATCACAACACAGATCAGACTTCAAATTAAGACACCAAGCCAATATACAAAAAAAAACACTTATGGCCCACTGTAAAACCAGCGGTCACTCTCCAAATTTTGAAGCAACGACTATTTTGGAACAAGAACAACATTACAAAAAACGCTCCACCATAGAAATGTTACATATAACAAACACACCCACAAGCATAAGACTGAACTACAAAACAGACGTTGAAAATTGCGCTCACATTTACAGACACTTACTTAATAACAACTAGTATTAATCTCCACGTCCGACGGTGCAGACGTGTAAAATTATGTAGGTGTAATAACTTTTAAAGCTTTGTTTTTTATTGTCTAATTTTATGTTATTTGATATGTTTTTATGTTGATTATAGTTACCCTAAAGACGGTTGCCGAAGTGCAACCGAAATATATTGGAAAGAAAAAATAAAAAATAAATTTTAAAAACTTTTATGTTAAACATTTTTCAATTGTTGACCTCGAGCCGGAAAAACTCAACTAATTTAAACATACATCAAAGGTCGCTTACAAACAAAAGCTAAAAAAATATGTTAAATAATAAATAATTAAAAGTTAAGTAATATGCAATAAAGCAAAAAATATAAGTTAACAGTATAGGGCTAACCGCCCGACTCTACCGCCCCCCGCACCCCGTGCCACCTCAGCATTGCGACCAGGCACCGACACACCGCTCCCCCCGCACCCCATGCCAACTCAGCACGGCGACATCCGCCGGCCACGGGAACGCTGACCGCTCACAGTGCAATTGGAGCACGGTGAGAACTGCAAGGTCTGCAGTACTTCGGCCGGCCACTGACGCTTACTCCAGCCGGCCGCTGACGCTGACGCCGACGTCGACATCTGAGAACTCTGAATATTGTATACACGAAATAAATTTTATAACGTAATATAAAGACACTCTGGACTTCTTACTCATCCGGGGAATTGGCCACATACTTGGAAGGGACAATTAAGGAACATTATCCCAATGATTAGGTATAAGTCAGTCCTCACAAGGACAGGAGTCCTTGGCAAGGACTTAACTGGCGCCCAAACAGGGACCTCTCCATTAAGCGACGAGGATCCCTAGGACAAGGTAAGGCGGAAAGTGATTTGTGTGTTGGTTGTGTGAGAAAAAGTGAGAGTAACCTTCCAAGAGAGGTACAAGGTTATCGTGAAATAAAAGAAGTGACCAAACCGCCGCGGTGGTTTTAATTCACGGGCGTTATAAGGTGTTACAAACATAAAGAAATATAAATTTTGATAACCGCTGCGGTAACTTGTTTACGAGCGGCCCCGATCTATAACAAAAAATAATATAACATGGAAGTGGTGTGGGTAATTCACTAGTTACGCTCAGTGTTACCAGCACAGAAAGGGCCGCCTAGTGGATTGTGTGGCAACCGTACCTTAGTAGGTGATAAACCAAAACGGAATAATACGGCCCACCGCGCCTAACGCCGGATAAAAAAAGGAATCGACAATTTTTGTTTACAAAAAATATACAAGTATTCACCGAGGAAAAAAAAATTGAAAAGAAAAATATTATGATAAAATTGAAAAAAATAAGGAGGAAAAATCTCACGAAATGAAAAATAAAAAACACACACACACGTAAAAATTCAATTCCCGCCTGTCCCCTAAAATAAAATATCTGAATCATTCTTTTTACCCTTAGAATCTGCACGTTGTAAGTGACCTGATACTCATGTCCTGAACACACGAAGATAACACCAATAACACGAATAAAGAATAAATTCGAAACACGGGTAAGTGAAGCGTTCTCAGCGAAGAATTTAATAATAAAAATTAAAAAAAATAAATAAAAATAAAAAAACTTTACCGTCACTCTACTCATAATTATCTTAAACTATTTGAAAAGACTCCCATTTGTTTGAATCGATTCGTTAGTATGGGGGAAATGAAAGCAGCTTTGACTAAATTTGAGGCTAGTCTGGCCGTGTTGCTTGGCCAGATGGCTAACGTTAAAAACGATATTAAGAAAGTTAGTGATAAGGTAGTGAGCCTAGAGGAGGCTCAGGAAAAGGTTAACGAGGTTGTTCCCCAAACGAGGCCTTATTGGTAATTCGCGCTCAAAAAACTTGCCAGAGGCCTACGCAATCTGTTTAGAGTTGCAGAATCTTACCTCAATGAATCATGTCACCTATTCTAGTAAGTTTTCATCCCCTCAGCCTTACCCTTGGCCCCAATCCAACCATTCTTCTTATAATAACCAATACCAATATCAAGACGCAGGCAGGACTTCTCAGCCCCCGCCAAGATATTCAAATCCGCGAGCGATCAAAATGGAGCCCCACCAGTCTGGCCACTCCTATCGTTCAAGCCAGTCCGTCAGTGAGGCTTATTATGATGAAGCTTTACCAGACACCAGTCTGGTCGCCAACCTCACATGGAGGCTGGTAGTACTGGCGCAGTAAATTTTATGGCCGACGCCTCTCTAGCGTTCCATACATAGAGTACGGCGTGAAAGATGGGGCTAAGCTACAGATAGCCAAGGGATGCTCGCCCTTGTCAAAACCCTTTCCGGTTCAATCCGCTGGAGGGGAGATAAAAATAACACATCAACTAACTGGACCATTCTTCAGTCCCATAGGCAATGACTCTCCGGTCACCTTCTTCGTTCTTCCCGGTTTAACTGCCTTCCATGGCATTATTGGGGACGATATTCTGAAATCCCTTAAGGCAATTATTGATAGAAAAAACGATTCTTTAACAATAGCACCAGGGATAAAAATTCCGCTACTTGCCATGCCTTCCTTGAATGTCCATTCGCTAATCGACAGCGAACACCCAGTGGAAGCAAGGGAATGCCTCGAATCCCTAATTTCTGAATTCATCACTATTTTTGAGCCACTCTCGCCAGGCGAAGCCGTGGATACAAGTGTTCGAGCTGAGATCCGAACAAGTACTCAGGAACCCATATATTCAAAAAGCTGCCCTTATCCCGCGAACATGAGAGGCGAGGTAGAAAATCAGGTCGACGAGCTCCTGCGCGAGGGAATAATCAGGCCCAAGAGCCCCTACAATTCCCCGATATGGGTAGTCCCAAAGAAGCCCAAGCCCAATGGGGAAAAACAATACCGAATGGTAATAGATTTCAAGCGTCTCAACGCAGTTACCATCTCCGACACTTACCCAATCCCTAAAATATAACATCTACATTGTCCAGTCTGGGAGAGGCCAAGCTATTTACCACTCTTGACTTAACGTCCGGGTTCCACCAAATTTATATGAAGGAATCCGACATACCTAAAACTGCATTCTCTACCCTGATCGGGAAATACGAGTTTATGCGCTTACCATTCGGGTTGAAGAATGCCCCGGCTGTTTTCCAAAGAATGATCGACGACGTATTACGAGAGCACATTGGTACGTATACATCGACGATATTATCGTCTTTAGTAAAGACTACGAGTCTCAATGGCGTAACCTTCGCGCCGTATTTACAAAATTGAGACATGCCAAGTTGCAAGTGAATTTGGAAAAGACACAGTTTCTGCACACCCAGGTCGAAATCCTGGGTTATGTGGTAACGGCGGATGGGATCCGAGCAGATGAGAAGAAGGTAAAAGCCATAAAAGAAATGCCTCTACCCACGAATTTGAAAGAACTTAAAAGTTTCCTAGGAATGACCTCTTATTATAGGAAATTTATCTGCGATTACGCTAAAATCGCTAAACCTCTAACGAACCTCACGAGGGGGAGCATGCTCAGGTCAAGGCATCTAAATCCAGGAATATCTCAATTTCGCTTGACGAAGAAGGCGAGAAAGCCTTCAACGACTTGAAAACCATCCTTGCCTCTTCAGAAGTTTTGGCATTCCCAGACTTTAATAAACATTTCCATTAAAATACTGATGCCTCCAATTATGCAATAGGAGCCGTTCTTTCTCAAAGCGACGACGGGAAAGACCGCCCAATCGCCTATATTTCACGGTCTCTGAATAAATCGGAGGAAAACTACGCAGTGAATGAGAAAGAAATGCTAGCGATAGTATGGGCCCTCGATAATTTACGATCCTACCTCTATGGCGCCGCGTCAATTAATGTTTATACCGATCACCAGCCCCTAGCCTTTTCGTTAGGCAATCGGAACTACAATGCTAAGTTGAAACGCTGGAAGGCGCGCATAGAAGAGTACAACTGCGAGCTTATTTACAAGCCGGGCAAATCCAATGTGGTTGCTGATGCTCTTTCTCGCATCGTTTGGAATGTAAACTCAATGCCGACACATTCTCAACTTCAACAACAGATTCCGTTGCTATCGTTCACAGTGCGCTTCAAGACGCATCGGGCTTAATTCCTCACGTGGAAGCCCCTATTAACGTATTTAGAAATCAACTTGTGTTTGAGCAAGACAGGCTGGAATATTCTTGCGAAACACCACACACGGGCTACGTACGTCACCTAATTCCCATTGACTCCACAATAAATTTGCTACCCTGTTTGATGAAATACTTGAAGCCATTAATAATTAATGGAATAAAAATTCCTGACAGCCACTTACAGTCTCTGCAAGAGTGCTGCCGAGAGAACTTCCCAGGGTTCAAACTTCGCATTACGCAGAGGTTGGTGACTGATATAGCGGACGAAGTAGAGTCGAGTGGAATAATAAATACAGAGCATTCTAGGGCCCACAGAAATCCGAAAGAGATGAAGTTACAGATCTTGGAAAAATTTTATTTCCCCAGAATGGAAAGCCGCATTAAGTCATTGGTGTCTTCTTGCCGGGTTTTAAAAAATGTTTAAATATGATAGGCACCCGGCCAAGCCGGAGTTGCAACTATCCCCTATTCCTAACTACCCATGCGAAATCCTGCACATTGACCTTTTTACAATCGAGAAGCTTAAATTTCTGAGCTGCATCGATAAATTCTCAAAATTTGACAAACTTTTCCCGATAGAATCAAAATCGGGAGTCCATCTCCGCGAGAGGCTGACCGAAGTTCTGCATTATTTCACAGCACCAGAAACAATAGTGTCAGATAATGAGAGGGGTCTACTCTGCCCCACAGTGCTTACCTATTTGCAATCTCTCGGAATAGCCATTTATTACACTCCCTCTCAAAAGAGTGAAGTAAACGGCCAGGTTGAAAGATTCCACTCAACCTTCCTTGAAATATATCGGTGTCTGAAAAACGACAACCGTAACCTGAAAGTAGCCGAGTTGGTTTTTATTGCCGTAGACAGATATAACGACTCTGTCCTTTCGTTGACGAACCGTAAACCAGTCGACATCTTTCTCAACAGAGCTTCTAGAATAAATTATCAGGGTCTAACAAATTTCAAAGAACAGACGCAGGAAGACATAAGAGGATTACTCCTGCATGTGCAGAAAATGTCAACTGACAGGCTTAATAGAAACAGAATTAAGCCGTTTAAATATATTCAGGGAGATACTGTCTATGTTTCTAACAAACAAATCAAGAGCAAAGACAAACTTCGGTTCAAACCAGAGGAGATCGAAGATAATGGTAGAGTCACGGTCAAAACTAGATCGGGAAAAATCTTCCATAAGTGTCACATAAAAAGTTCAAGACTTACGCTGAAAACGTTTCACGAACTCATTAAAAAACCAAACAAGGGTATTAAATAAGAAAAACAATAGGTAAAAATTATTAACAAAACAAAAAAAACAACTATTTTTCCTATAAGAAAATATAAAAACAAAATTAAAAAAAAAAAAGATTAGATTACATACAAAAAGTATAAAAGGAAAAATCAATAAATAAATAAAATAGTATAATAATATAATTAATTAACAACAATTAACAGAAACACGAAACACTACACTAAGATTAAATATTAAATAAAAAATTGGGTAACGTCTCTCTCCCAAGTATGGAGATCATCCAAGTCGCAACTGCTCTTCACATCTTCAAATATGATACGCCGGAAGTCCCACTTCAGCAGGGTGTGCTATGGCGCGTTAATGGAGTATTCAACCTCGCCCACATTATTGACCTAAAACGGATACAAAATACAATTGACAAGACCACCGAAGAAACATCAGTGGTCACCGACACCAGAGTTCCAGCGCTGATATGCCACTACCTGGAAACTGCTACCGATGGCATTACAAGAATGACGTCGGCACACCGCGCGCCTCGGTCCATAGACTGGCTGGGGTCAGCCTGGAAATGGGTTGCCGGATCACCCGACGCATCGGATTGGAATACCATCCTCCAGTCTCAGGACAATGTAATGCAAAATAGTAATCAGCAGATACAAACAAACACGAGGTTGTTTGACTCCACGCACGAATCACTGCAGAAGCTTGAAGTTATGATGGCAAGAGTGAACTCCATTGACGGAGAGGTCCATTCGGCCACAATTTTAATGCAGAAGGCAATGATACTGCTGAAGCAGGTCGATGAAATCACTCGAGCCTGTCAGCTAGCGAAGGCATCGGTAGTAAACTCAAATCTTTTGGATCACAAAGAAGTGGAAACCCTTCTGGCAGAAACTAGCAGCCTACCATACCAAAATGTGGTGGAGGCCGTGGAATTCGCGGAACCATCTATCCTAACTAACGGAATCTGCCTATTATACGTGCTGGCACTACCCAAAGTCGTGGACACTAAATACAAGCTGATGCTTCTTTACCCCACGATTACGGAGGGCAAACAAGTGGCGCTGGAATACAACAAGCTGGCGATGGACCCCCAGGAAACCTACGCAGTATTGGGCAATTGTCTCTCCATCGGAAATACGACTGTGTGCCAGGAAAAAAACTTAAGGAAACTGGACGAGGCCAGCTGTGTTCCCAGGCTCCTAAAAGGAGGACACGCTCTCTGCGATCACCTGAGAAGCGATCGACGACGGTACCTTGCTCCTGACCAACGAACTCAGGGAAACGCCATCTGCTGGGATCGTTTATAGTCCAGTACGATAACGAGACCGTCCACATCGGGAACATGTCTTACAGCAGCTACTCGACAACACATGTGATGGCCATCCCGGCCGTACTAAGCAAAGTAACCGCAACTGGATACCAGCTTTCGCTAAAATATGTTCATGATTTTAGCCTGCAGAACTTAAGGAAGCTGTCAACAATATCTAACAATTTTCTATTCTCAATCCTAACAGAAGCAGTGGTGATCCTCATTGTGGCCTTGCTGCTATACGTCGTATGGAAAAAATAACCTCCACCAAAGGCATCCCAACGCATCGAAGCATCGTCGAACTGGAGGCGCACACCATCAGTGCGGCCCCCGCGAAGAGTTGCTGATCTGCGGGACGCAGATTTTCGAAGGGGGAAGAGTTAACAGTATAGGGCTAACCGCCCGACTCTACCGCCCCCCGCACCCCGTGCCACCTCAGCATTGCGACCAGGCACCGACACACCGCTCCCCCCGCACCCCGTGCCAACTCAGCACAGCAACATCCGCCGACCGGGCACTGACCTACCGCCCCCCCCCCCGCACCCCGTGCAAACTCAGCACGGCGACATCCGCCGGCCACGGGAACGCTGACCGCTCACAGTGCAATTGGAGCACGGTGAGAACTGCAAGGTCTGCAGTACTTCTGCCGGCCACTGACGCTTACTCCAGCCGGCCGCTAACGCTGACGCTGTCGCCGACGTCGACGGTGGGACGGGCACTTACCGAGGCTTGGCGGTAATGGAGCAGCGCTTTGGACGGGCAGAACAAATTGGTCCGGCCAACTGAGACATCTGAATATTGTATACACGAAATAAATTTTATAACGTAATATAAAGACACTCTGGACTTCTTACTCATCCGGGGAATTGGCCACATACTTGGAAGGGACAATTAAGGAACCTTATCCCAATGATTAGGTATAAGTCAGTCCTCACAAGGACAGGAGTCCTTGGCAAGGACTTAACTTATATGTATGTTAACTAATAAATAATTAAAAGTTAAGTAATATGCAAAAAAGCAAAAAATATATGCATGTTAAATAATGTTAAATAATGTTAAATAACTCCTCACAAATAAATGGGAGTTTGGAGAATACAGCGGGTGAGAGTTTGGAGAATAGAGCTGGTGAGAGTTTGGAGAATACAGCTGGAGAGAGTTTGGAGAGAAACAAGAAGAGAGTTTGGAGAATACGGTTGGAGAGAGTTTGGAGAGAAACAAGAAGAGAGTTTGGAGAATACGGCTGGAGAGAGTTTGGAGAGAACGTGTAACGGTAGAAGGCGGCGGACTTTGGACCGTGTATTGTGCCGTGCGCAAAACCGAAAAAGGAGAAGCCGAGAATTAACGGGATACGCCGGCCTATATAAGCGGGTCGAGCGCAGGAAGCGGGATCAGTCGATCACAAGGAGTCAATCCAGCAAGATCAGTAGACAAGCAGTATATCAGTGAAGAAAACAAGTCAAGTTAACATCAGGAGGAAGCAGAGCCGCGCCGAGTCAACAGGAGCAAGATCGCTACATCAAGACGTTCGGGACTTAGAGTTGAAGTCGCCGAGCTGAGAAACAGGTAGCTTAGGTCCTTAAGGCTGAGGTCACGCGGCTAAGTCTAGGCGCTTTGTTCTAATTCTGGTCGCGATTTGAGCTTGGCGTATTGCTCGGCGAGTCCGACAGAAGTGAATAAAAAGAGTCCTTCGACAAAGTACCGTGGGCTCGGAAGGGAAGTTGTCCAGAACCAGCTGCCGTGCGAAAACAATTGCCTTGTCGAATTCCGGCGTACGCCTGAACCGGCAGGCGAGAATTGTGCAGGCCCTGGTGTGACTAGCCAAGAAGGACGCGCGTCTGAAACACGGGTGTCTCGAGAGGCGTATGCGTCGAGAGCACAGTAGTTCACCGCCAGAGTCCTAGACAGGCAGCTGACCGAATCCTGAGAGCCCAAGACCCGGTGCACCTAGTCTCACAAGAGCGCGCCGACAACGGAGCCAGGATTCGCGCCGTAAGCAGAGCGAGGACATCGAGGACACGAGAAATGACGAGCAGTCATCGCAGGCCCAGCAGCAACCAAGCCATACTACAACCTATCCAGTCCACAGCTAAGAGGCGAGGACGGAAGCGTTCGTCTTGAACCTAGCGTCCTGCCACGGGACTGCATTGGCGGCCTTCCGGCGTATGCCTGAACCGTCAGGTAGAAACTGTGTAGGCGTCTGGTGTGACCGGCCGGGACAGATCCAGCGACAGGGACAGCTGTGGCTGCGAAAGGCGTACGCTTTGAGAGGCCAGTGCCTGTTCACCCTAGTCTGGGAACGGTGACGCATCCCTAGACCGTCATAGCCCCGAGGCCAAAGACAACGGAGGCGTTCCGGACCAGCACGAAGCGAGGCAGCGGAGAGCGACTGTGGAGCAGCCAGTCCCAAGTTCATCAGGAAGGCGTTGAGACAACCATCTGTCACCATTAGTCCCAGACCGAGGGACAAGTCGGCGAATAAAGATCCTAGTATAAACATCCCAACATTCTTTGCGTTCTCACTTGACAATCGGGCGGTTACATTTATATAAATTTGGTGGGACGAACAACACACATGTACTGAGCTAGCCGCACGATACTCGTAGCGAGCAGACAATAAAAATCAGTTCTTTATATCTGGCGCCCAAAACGTGATTGTCCGGTCGGTGAGAATCAGCAAATAAACAGAAAATGGGGAAAGGATGGATATATCTCCGCAAGAAAGAAGATTTCGCCAAAATAGGAGCCAAGTTAGGCATCACTTTGGAGGAAAGAACGGTTGACATGAGGAAAGCCCTCTCAGAATACCTAACAAGGAAACAGAATGAACATTCGAGAAGTCAATACAGCTCGCCCATCGTAATGGTAAAAAAGAAGACGGGCAAGTGGATGCTATGCGTTGATTTCAGACAAATAAACGCGAAGTCCATAAAAGATGCCTACCCGATGACGCGGATTAATTATATCCTGGACCAACTCAGAGAGGCGAAATACATAAGCAGTCTAGACTTGAAAGACGGATATTGGCAAGTCCCTTTGAAGGTAAATAGCTGGCAATATACGGCGTTTACAGTACCCGCCAAAGGCTTGTTCCAATGGAAAGTAATGCCTTTCGGAGATGTCACCATACGCGTTTGCATACCAAGATGACATCATTGTGATCGGACGCACGCTGAAAGAACACGTGGAGAATCTAAAGGAAGTGTTTAGGCGCCTCAAGGAAGTAAACCTAAGAATAAACGCCGATAAATGCAAATTCTTCAAGCAAGAGTTGCTTTACCTAGGACACCGCGTTACTAGCGAAGGGATAGGCACAGATCCCGAGAAGGTAGCGGCCATAGCCGAACTAGAGCCATCGTCGACAGTACGCGAACTACGGCAATACCTAGGCGAAGCTTCATGGTATCGACGATTTGTGCCAGATTTTGCGCGGATAGTAAAACCACTGAATGATCTTCTACGCAAAGGCACAAAGTGGATATGGACGCCGGAACACCAACAGGCCTTCGAAGAGATAAAGGCACGACTAGTAGCCGATCCAGTGCTGGCGAGCCCAGATTTCGAGAAAAAGTTTATCCTTCAGACGGACTGTAAACGGCGCGGAGAAAAATTACTCCACAACAGAGAACGAGTGCTTGGCAATCGTCTGGGCAATCAGCAAGCTGAAGCCGTACTTGGAGGGCTAACAGTTTAAAGTGGTTAAACAGCATAGAAAGCCCGTCTGGAAGGATAGAAAGATGGGCCCTGGAGTTACAGCAGTACGACTTCGAGAAAGCGTACAGGAAAGGACAGCTGAACTTAGTGGCAGACGCCCTATCCCAACAACCGTTGCCGGAGACACTTAGGGCCATAAAGGACGCATCGGAAAAACCGACCAATAGCTGCAGCTGGATCAGGAGTATGTGCGAGAGAATAAAGGCCCAACCTCAAAAATATCCAGATTATGTAATGGAAGGCGAGTCTCTCTATAGACACATTACTCACAGAGCGGGCAACGACAAGCAGGGTCTAAGACAAGCCGTACTGGAAGAAAACCATGACTCCCCATCCGCTGGTCATGTTGGGAGTAGAAGAACAATAGCACGCCTGGCAGCCCGGTACTACTGGCCAGGAATGCACAGAGACGCCAGGACCCACGTACGCAAGCTGCAGGCTGCAGGGAAAATGTTCACTCAGGTACCAGAGGAACCATGGGCAACAGTATGTGCGGATTTCGTCGGGCCGTTGCCAAGATCAAAGCACGGAAACCAGATGATACTGGTGTTAATCGATCGGTTTTCCAAATGGACTGAGATTGTACCGCTACGAACAGCAACCGCGGAGAAGGTGTTCAGAGAATGAATAATATCAAGGTTCGGGGCTCCAAAGATAGTTATAACCGATTAGGGAGTACAGTTTGCCAGTCGATCCTTCAAAAGATTTCTTAGCGAAATGGGAATAAAGCAGCAATTCACGGCGCCCTATACACCACAGGAAAACCCAAAAGAACAAGCTAATCGTACGGTAAAGACTATGATAGCTCAATTCGCAGGAAAGGACCAAAGAACCTGGGACGAGAATTGGCCTGAAATGCCAAATGCATTATACAACAGATTCAGCATCGAGCAAACGCCCAAGTCATCCACCTATACGCCGCGTAGCACAGGGAACACACAAGGAAGGGCAAAACAAAAAATATAATAATTAAACAATTAGTTATTGATACGATAAACACAGTACAAGTAATAACAAGGTAGCTCAGCCCGTAGCGCCGTGAGACTCTATACGGGAGAGAAATGTATAACTCTATGGCAGCCGAAGAAAGGGGAGAGACGGCACAGCGGAGCTGTACCGTAGGATCCAAAGTGAGCCAAGGGACTGCTGAACACAGAAGGAAAATGCCAAGAAGCCAAGCTGGGCCGACAATAACGGAAAGTGGAAAGCCCGAGGGAAATAGTGGGATCATGGAAAGGGAGACGGGGAAAACCGAGGTGTCATTGGGAGGGTCATACGAAGGGATGGGCATTCAAAGATCAGTAACCATCATGTCAACACGTATGACCCGGTCCGAGGCGAGGAGGAGGATGGCTGCCCAAACTGCGACGGGGCCCAACCCGGGGCAAGGATGGTCGGAGGACAGGCGCACGCCTGTCACCCGGCCTACCCGAACCTCGAGGCGGGTCCTGAAGCCGGTTAGAGAGCCAGAACCCACCGTCAGGTGACGTCAGAGTTCCGCGCCGGACAGAACCATCAGGCCTCGATTTATGCGGCAGGTGTCGTTGCCCGACGAGCGACGGTGGATGGAGGTCCGGAGGCAGGAGTGGCCCTCGGAGATTGAGGCAGCACAACGAAGGGGCAGGAAGCAGTGCGTCCTGGTGCAGCGGGGCGGACGCCGTTTCCGAGTACGGCTGGCGCCGTCAGGTATGTGGGTTTATAAACAATAAAAGGAACCCTAGAAGACACAGAACACAAACCTGAAATAAAAATATATTTGGCACTGGGTGAACGGGGTAAACATCACGAACGCACACAAAAACACACAAAATAATAACACAATAAAAAAAGGGGTTGTATATTTGCATAAAAAAAAACCTGAAAAAAAGGAAATGCATTAAATTCGACCCACAAAGAAGAAGCGGCGAGGTACTCACTGTGATAGATACATGTGTGATAAGGGGTTCCTGCCAGCTGAAGGGGGGAATTGAAGAATCGGTGGCAATTCTGCCCGTCCTGGTACGCCACCGAGGGTCACGGCCGAGGGCAAAGGTTGGGCGTATGGGGGGAAGGAAAGGAGATGCTTAGAACGCGAAGCATATGGGGGAAACATCTTGGGCGGGACATTCGAAGGAGTTACGAAGAACGCGAGAAGTCTATGGGGAAACCTCTTGGGCGGGAAAAGGATTGGAGCCTCGGCGCTGTGGAACTCAAGTACGAGCTGTGAGCGTCGAGAGAACCATTTGAAGGAGCAAGAAGATTCGAAGGCTACAATGATTTACAAGTAAAACAGCCGCAAAGAAGAAAATCAAGTCTATGGGGGAAACATCTTGGGCGCGAAAAAAAAGTATGGAGCATCGGCGCTGTGGAACTCAAGTACGAGCTGTGAGCGTCGAGGGAACCATTTGAAGGAGCAAGAGGACTCGAAGGCTACAAGAATTTACAAGGAAGATAGCCGGAGAGGAAAATCAAGTCTATGGGGGAAACATCTTGGGGCGGGAACTACGTAGAACAAGAAGGAGACACGTCGAGGGAAGGAGGACCAACATCAGCGATCCAGAACAGCGGATCCAAGGAGAACGCCAAGATAACAGCAGGAGAAGAGGTGCAAGTCTCATTTCGTTCCCGAAGAAAGGGGAGAATGTGAGGAGTTAAATAACTCCTCACAAATAAATGAGTGTTAGGAGAATACAGCGGGTGAGAGTTTGGAGAATAGAGCTGGTGAGAGTTTGGAGAATACAGCTGGAGAGAGTTTGGAGAGAAACAAGAAGAGAGTTTGGAGAATACGGTTGGAGAGAGTTTGGAGAGAAACAAGAAGAGAGTTTGGAGAATACGGCTGAAAAGAGTTTGGAGAGAACGTGTAACGGTAGAAGGCTGCGGACTTTGGACCGAGTATGGTGCCGTGCGCAAAACCGAAAAAGGAGAAACCTAGAATTAACGGGATACGCCGGCCTATATAAGCGGGTGGAGCGCAGGAAGCGGGATCAGTCGATCACAAGGAGTCAATCCAGCAAGATCAGTAGACAAGCAGTATATCAGTGAAGAAAACAAGTCAAGTTAACATCAGGAGGAAGCAGAGCCGCGCCGAGTCAACAGGAGCAAGATCGCTACATCAAGACGTTCGGGACTTAGAGTTGAAGTCGCCGAGCTGAGAAACAGGTAGCTTAGGTCCTTAAGGCTGAGGTCACGCGGCTAAGTCTAGGCGCTTTGTTCTAATTCTGGTCGCGATTTGAGCTTGGCGTATTGCTCGGCGAGTCCGACAGAAGTGAATAAAAAGAGTCCTTCGACAAAGTACCGTGGGCTCGGAAGGGAAGTTGTCCAGAACCAGCTGATGTGCGAAAACAATTGCCTTGTCGAATTCCGGCGTACGCCTGAACCGGCAGGCGAGAATTGGTGTGACTAGCCAAGAAGGACGCGCGTCCGAAACACGGGTGTCTCGAGAGGCGTATGCGTCGAGAGCACAGTAGTTCACCGCCAGAGTCCTAGACAGGCAGCTGACCGAATCCTGAGAGCCAAAGACCCTGTGCACCTAGTCTCACAAGAGCGCGCGGACAACGGAGCCAGGATTCGCGCCGTAAGCAGAGCGAGGACATCGAGGACACGAGAAATGACGAGCAGTCATCGCAGGCCCAGCAGCAACCAAGCCATACTACAACCTATCCAGTCCACAGCTAAGAGGCGAGGGCGGAAGCGTTCCTCTTGAACCTAGCGTCCTACCACGGGACTGCATTGGCGGCCTTCCGGCGTATGCCTGAACCGTCAGGTAGAAACTGTGTAGGCGTCTGGTGTGACCGGCCGGGACAGATCCAGGAACAGGGACAGCTGTGGCTGCGAAAGGCGTACGCTTTGAGAGGCCAGTGCCTGTTCACCCTAGTCTGGGAAAGGTGACGCATTCCTAGACCGTCATAGCCCCGAGGCCAAAGACAACGGAGGCGTTCCGGACCAGCACGAAGTGAGGCAGCGGAGAGCGACTGTGGAGCAGCCAGTCCCAAGTTCATCAGGAAGGCGTTGAGACAACCATCTGTCACCATTAGTCCCAGGCCGAGGGACAAGTCGGCGAATAAAGATCCTAGTATAAACATCCCAACATTCTGTGCGTTCTCACTTGACAATCGGGCGGTCACATTTATATAAATTTGGTGGGACGAACAACACACATGTACTGAGCTAGCCGCACGATACTCGTAGCGAGCAGACAATAAAAATCAGTTCTTTATATCTGGCGCCCAAAACGTGATTGTCCGGTCGGTGAGAATCAGCAAATAAACAGAAAATGGGGAAAGGATGGATATATCTCTGCAAGAAAGAAGATTTCGCCAAAATAGGAGCCAAGTTAGGCATCACTTTGGAGGAATGAACGGTTGACATGAGGAAAGCCCTCTCAGAATACCTAACAAGGAAACAGAATGAACATTCGAGAAGTCCATACAGCTCGCCCATCGTAATGGTGAAAAAGAAGACGGGCAAGTGGAGGCTATGCGTTGATTTCAGACAAATAAACGCGAAGTCCATAAAAGATGCCTACCCGATGCCGCGGATTAATTATATCCTGGACCAACTCAGAGAGGCGAAATACATAAGCAGTCTAGACTTGAAAGACGGATATTGGCAAGTCCCTTTGAAGGTAAATAGTTGGCAATATAAGGCGTTTACAGTACCCGCCAAAGGCTTGTTCCAATGGAAAGTAATGCCTTTCGGACTACATTCAGCTTCGGCCACGTTCCAAAGGGCTCTGGATCAGGTAATCGGACCGGAGATGTCACAATACGCGTTTACATACCAAGATGATCATTGTGATCGGACGCACGCTGAAAGAACACGTGGAGAATCTAAAGGAAGTGTTTAGGCGCCTCAAGGAAGTAAACCCAAGAATAAACGCCGATAAATGCAAATTATTCAAGCAGGAGTTGCTTTACCTAGGACACCGCGTTACTAGCGAAGGGATAGGCACAGATCCCGAGAAGGTAGCGGCCATAGCCGAACTAGTGCCAACGTCGACAGTACGCGAACTACGGCGATACCTAGGCGAAGCTTCATGGTATCGACGATTTGTGCCAGATTTTGCGCGGATAGTAAAACCACTGAATGATCTTCTACGCAAAGGCACAAAGTGAATATGGACGCCGGAACACTAGAACGACTAGTAGCCGATCCAGTGCTGGCGTGCCCAGATTTCGAGAAAATAGAGAGAGAATAAAGGCCCAACCTCAAAAATATCCAGATTATGTAATGGAAGGCGAGTCTCTCTATAGACACATTACTCACAGAGCGGGCAACGACAAGCAGGGTCTAAGACAAGCCGTACTGGAAGAAAACCATGACTCCCCATCCGCTGGTCATGTTGGGAGTAGAAGAACAATAGCACGCCTGGCAGCCCGGTACTACTGGCCAGGAATGCACAGAGACGCCAGGACCCACGTACGCAAGCTGCAGGCTGCAGGGAAAATGTTCACTCAGGTACCAGAGGAACCATGGGCAACAGTATGTGCGGATTTCGTCGGGCCGTTGCCAAGATCAAAGCACGGAAACCAGATGATACTGGTGTTAATCGATCGGTTTTCCAAATGGACTGAGATTGTACCGCTACGAACAGCAACCGCGGAGAAGGTGTTCAGAGAATGAATAATATCAAGGTTCGGGGCTCCAAAGATAGTTATAACCGATTAGGGAGTACAGTTTGCCAGTCGATCCTTCAAAAGATTTCTTAGCGAAATGGGAATAAAGCAGCAATTCACGGCGCCCTATACACCACAGGAAAACCCAAAAGAACAAGCTAATCGTACGGTAAAGACTATGATAGCTCAATTCGCAGGAAAGGACCAAAGAACCTGGGACGAGAATTGGCCTGAAATGCCAAATGCATTATACAACAGATTCAGCATCGAGCAAACGCCCAAGTCATCCACCTATACGCCGCGTAGCACAGGGAATACACAAGGAAGGGCCAAACAAAAAAAATATAATAATTAAACAATTAATTATTGATACGATAAACACAGTACAAGTAATAACAAGGTAGCTCAGCCCTTAGCGTCGTGAGACTCTATGCGGAAGAGAAATGTATAACTCTATGGCAGCCGAAGAATGGGGAGAGATTGAACAGCGGAGCTGTACCGTAGGATCCAAAGTGAGCCAAGGGACTGCTGAGCACAGAAGGAAAATGCCAAGAAGCCAAGCTGGGCCGACAATAACGGAAAGTGGAAAGCCCGAGGGAAATAGCGGGATCATGAAAAGGGAGACGGGGAAAGCCGAGGTGTCATCGGGAGGGTCATACGAAGGGATGGGCATTCAAAGATCAGTAACCATCATGTCAATACGTATGACCCGGTCCGAGGCGAGGAGGAGGATGGCTGCCCAAACTGCGACGGGGCCCAACCCGGGGCAAGGATGGTCGGAGGACAGGCGAACGCCTGTCACCCGGCCTACCTGAACCTCGAGGCGGGTCCTGAAGCCGTTTAGAGAGCCGGAGGACTCGGCGCCAGAACCCACCGTGAGCTCCGACAGCGACGTGTAGATGGTGGTCGACCCGGCCGTGGAGCGGAGACAGTGGCGGCTCCGGAGGGCCGTGGACCCCATGATGGGCAGCATCCTACCCGGGGACCACAACACCCGTGGGCTGCATGGTGAGCGGGAGTTCACCCAGGCAGACGTGGAGGCCATCCACTCGGCCGTGCAAGAGAAAGCGGGAGGCCGAGGAGGAGGAGGAGAGGCAGGAGGCAGCAAGGCGTCGGCAAAGGTATGCCGAGGTGCAGTGGGAGGCGGTCCTCCGTGCTGCACAGGAGGAGGAGGAGCGTCTCTGGGCAGGACCCGTCCTGATGGATGAGGTCCCGCCAGCCTCGCCGGGATGCTTGGAGTCCCTCCCACTCCCCGCTACCTGCCCGACGGAGTGGATGAGGAGGTGCCAGCCCCCCCAAAGTGGACACCCATCCGCCCATGCCCATGTTTCCGGACGGAGATACCCATGGCCCACGTGAGCCATGCCCTGCATTCGTTCACGGTGCAAGGGGTCCTTTGGAGGCAGCATGCCGTGACGTGGTCCTGGTCTGAGGGACCGGCCGGAGCGCCGACCGTGGGCGCGGAGGAGGCGCATAAATCCCCACCCACCCCCGCCTGTGGTCCGTGTGGGCCACGCCCACGTGACACCGGCGACACCACCGACCTCGGCCGAGTCCATATCAGCAGACGGCGGTAGGTCGGCGCAGGAGGAGGAGCCCTTGGAGAAAGGCCCATGGGTGTGGCCCGATCCAGTGCCTGGAGGGAGGCCGAAGTTGGCCAGACAGAAATCCGCGCCGGACGGAACCTTCAGGCCTCCATTTATGCGTCAGGTGTCGTTGCCCGACGAGCGACGGTGGATGGAGGTCCGGAGGCAGGAGTGGCCCTCGGAGATTGAGGCAGCACCGGCGGTTCTAGCCGCACAACGAAGGGGCAGGAAGCAGTGCGTCCTGGTGCAGCGGGGCGGACGCCGTTTCCGAGTACGGCTGGGGCCGTCAGGTATGTGGGTTTATAAACAATAAAAGAAACCCTAGAAGATACAGAACACAAACCAGAAATAAAAATATATTTGGCACTGGGTGAACGGAGTAAACATCACGAACGAAAAAAACCAAAAAAAAAGGAAATGCATTAAATTCGACCCACAAAGAAGAAGCGGCGAGGTACTCACTGTGATAGATACATGTGTGATAAGGGGTTCCTGCCAGCTGAAGGGAGGAATTGAAGAATCGGTAGCAATTCTGCCCGTCCTGGTACGCCACCGAGGGTCACGGCCGAGGGCAAAGGTTGGGCGTGTGGGGGGAAGGAAAGGATATGCTTAGAACGCGAAGCATATGGGGGAAACATCTTGGGCGGGACATTCAAAGGAGTTACGAAGAACGCGAGAAGTCTATGGGGAAACCTCTTGGGCGGGAAAAGGATTGGAGCCTCGGCGCTGTGGAACTCAAGTACGAGCTGTGGGCGTCGAGGGAACCTTTTGAAGGAGCAAGAAGATTCGAAGGCTACAATGATTTACAAGGAAAACAGCCGCAAAGAAGAAAATCAAGTCTATGGGGGAAACATCTTGGGCGCGAAAAAAAGTATAGAGCATCGGCGCTGTGGAACTCAGGTACGAGTTGTAAGCGTCGAGGGAACCATTTGAAGGAGCAAGAGGACTCGAAGGCTACAAGAATTTACAAGGAAGACAGCCGGAGAGGAAAATCAAGTCTATGGGGGAAACATCTTGGGGCGGGAACTACGTAGAACGAGAAGGAGCGACGTCGAGGGAAGGAGGACCAACATCAGCGATCCAGAACAGCGGATCCAAGGAGAGCGCCAAGATAACAGCCGGAGAAGAGGTGCAAGTCTCATTTCGTTCCCGAAGAAAGGGGAGAATGTGAGGAGTTAAATAACTCCTCACAAATAAATGAGAGTTTGGAGAATACAGCGGGTGAGAGTTTGGAGAATAGAGCTGGTGAGAGTTTGGAGAATACAGCTGGAGAGAGTTTGGAGAGAAACAAGAAGAGAGTTTGGAGAATACGGTTGGAGAGAGTTTGGAGAGAAACAAGAAGAGAGTTTGGAGAATACGGCTGGAGAGAGTTTGGAGAGAACGTGTAACGGTAAAAGGCGGCGGACTTTGGACCGAGTATGGTGCCGTGCGCAAAACCGAAAAAGGAGAAGCCGGCCTATATAAGCGGGTCGAGCGCAGGAAGCGGGATCAGTTGATCACAAGGAGTCAATCCAGCAAGATCAGTAGACAAGCAGTATATCAGTGAAGAAAGGAAATGAAAACCTAGTTTTGAATCAAAACTCCGCCCAGAAGAGGACTCCGGGGCTAGCAAGCTCACCATCGCTGAATATCACCATTAGTCAAAATACTCTTAGCCTTCCTTACCTTCAACGCTTGAGTGAACGTAACCTGGAATACATTCAGAAATTCGGAAATAAAATCAACACCAATCAGACACACATGGTAGCGTTGCGCATTGATTTACGTCGGCCTAACCTACATGCGACTCACCGGTGCTAGAAGATCTGCGGTTCAGTTAAGAAAGGTGATTGCTGAAATAGGGTCGGCCGAGGGCGAGGGGGGAGTAGTTAACTAAGTAGCTAACGGACGGAGTGGATGACCGAATGTCCGCAGCCCAGCAGCGGCCCAAATTGCTGACACTGCTTTTGGCGGGATGCTCGTGCATAGCTGGCAAGGACTGCATATTTGCGTGGCGAAAATTGACTTCAGTTCACTTCATGCTCTGTAACAATAAAGAACAAAAGCTTTAGTCTTGAAAACTCCTCTTATTTGCGCTGTCTGAGTCTCTAGGCCAGCAGGCGAAGGGGGTTAGTTAACTCCCAACTTAATTCATCCTAATCTACAAAGGTGAAAGGACAGCCATCCGGCTAAGATAGCTGCGGGGGATCTCCAACTTCTACGTGTGAAGACGTAGCCAAAACAACCTCCTCTTTCCGCACCCACGGGCGGATACAACCAGTAGCTGCTATTCGCAGGCACCTCACACCACCAGGCGCAGCTAGCGATGATCATTTCACCCACATCCGCGGGCGAACCTGGCAAGTGGCTGCTGTTAGAAGTCATCTTACAAATACAGACGCTACTAGCGACAACCACTTCACCCCGCACTTAAGTGTGGGCAATATCGAACAAGACCAACCTTCAACCAGTGCGGCTGAGGAAGACCACCAGGCCGCACCCATCTTAAGTATAATTTATATATTTCTATAGAACTATTGTTACTGCCCCTGCTGCTCGTTGTCGCTATCCTCTGCTGCGGCGCTTCTGACCTGATGATGATGCTGGCTTGCTGTTCCGGGTGTTTGAGATCGGGACGGCTCCACCGAGATACTGGATGTTCCCGAACCTGCCTTCCGAGGCATGCAAGGTGTATCGCCTATCAGCTAGAACTGTGAGCTCAAACAAGTTGGGTCGACTAAAATCGAATTTTCGAAAATTAAATAGCGTAATCGTTTGCCTATTTTTTGCTCGTATTTGCCCACTTTTTAATTTTTTTTGCCCACCCTTAGTTTTAAAAAAAATATGAAATCTTCTAATATTTTCGAACATTTTCGAAAACATAATAGCTGACCTTTTCGAATTTTTTAGAATTTTGAAAATATTAATACTTTTGAAAATATTCGACAATTTTTAGTTTTGATCATATTTACCTGCAGAAAAAATTGTTTGCCCACCCCTTAAAAATCGTTTTTTTTTTTTTTAAATAAAAGATGCCTATGTTTGCCCATCTCGCGAAATTTAAGAATTAAAAAAAATCGTTTGCCAACCTCTTCAGGAGTCATTTGTCATTCCCGTTCATAAGAAAGGAAATAAATGCAATACAAGTAATTACAGAGGTTTATCCAAATTATCCGCCATCCCAAAGCTTTTCGAAAATACTATTACACCCCATTTGCAACATCTTTGTAGATCGATTATATCTGCATGTCAACATGGATTTATAAGACGAAGATCTTCGACGACAAACCTCTTGGTGCTAACGTCATTTGTAATAAATGGCTTTAGAAAGAACATGCAGACTGACGTAGTTTACACTGATTTTAGTAAATCACTCGCTTCTTTTATTAAAGCTAGACATATTAGGGTTTCCATGTGATCTTCTAACATGGATCTCAAGTTATCTGAATGGTAGGACTCAACGAGTCCTCTTTAAAAACTCGATCTTCAGGGGTCCCACAAGGCAGCCACCTTGGCCCACTTCTTTTTACTTTATTTATTAACGATCTCCCTCTAGTCTTGACAAAGTCGCGTGTCCTTATGTACGCAGATGACGTTAAGTTATGCCTGCAATATAACGAAATTTCTAGCAGTTCCGACTTACAGTCTGACCTAAATGCTTTTCAAACATGGCGTTGTGAAAATCTTTTGGAATTAAATAGCGCTAAGTGCAAAGTAATGACATTTTTTCGGGTGAACCCACACTACGCAACGTATACGCTGGGTGGTTGCGCGTTGTCTAGAATTACGCACGTTGTTGAACTTGGCGTCCTCCTTGACCCAAAACTTAATTTTTGTGACCATATTACTTCTATGGTAAATAAAGCCAGGGAAGTACTTGGATTTATTAAAAGGTGATTAAAGGAATTCGATGATCCCTATGTTACAAAGACTCTGTTCATTTCACTAGTCCGTCCAATCCTTGAGTACTGTTCAGCAGTTTGGAGTCCTCAGTATGGTGTACATATAGACCGGATAGAGTCTGTGCAAAAGAACTTTTTATTATTTGCTCTACGGGGCCTCAACTGGAATGCAAGCCTTATTTTACCAACCTACTCTAGAAGACTTCTCCTAATTAATATACCATTCTTAGTAAACCGTAGAACGATGCTTGGCACAACTTTGATCTATAAACTTATTCACGGGGATGTGGAGAGTCCCGAGTTACTGGGACGCATAAGCTTCTCCGTGCATGAACCGTTTAGAGTACTGTGTAACGACTATAATAGTCTATACCACATTATTTCTACTACCGACTCTTTGCCAAGCTTAAAAGCATTAATTTTATCTTACATAGCACAAAATTAGTATTAGTATTAGTCTCGTACGTATTTCTAATCTTAGTCTGTCCGCTTCTACATCGTGCTTATTAACTTCTCGCGATCTCGTTTTTACGCCTATAAGGCTCCACGCGTAACAAGCACTGATTGGTGTCGTAGGGGCCACTTGTTTGTGCTGATCTTAGTGCATCAACGTCCGAAAAAACATTCAACACCTCAGACATAAATCTTTCCCACGTCTTCGATCGGCGGCATCCGAATTATAATCACTTTACACTCCTTTATTCAGACCTTTAAACAAAGGGTCCAGCCTGAGACCCCATTCGTCAGTATAAAAGCTTTGGCCAATCCAAATTAATTAAACAAAAGATGCAGCCTAGAAACCATCCCATCAGGCCACAGTCTTGACCAATCAAAATTATCTAATCAAAGTCCACTTTCGCTGCTCGCGCGCGGTCACCGGTAGAAGCCATAGTTATAAGAATAATGCATTTTGTAAAATCAGTTTAAGATTGGGGATCTAACTTGAAAGAACTTTACCAATAAAGACTCCGTTATATATTAAAATAAAAATCGCTTTTTTTAATATATTCCGTACCGAAAAACATAATTGGCGCAGCCGGTAGGATACGAGTAATATCCTCGCGAGTGACTACCTAAAAAGGAATTAAAAAATTAATTTTTGAAAATAAAACATTATTTGTATCCACAAAACAAACTTACTTAAAAAAAAAAAATTTTTAATCAACATTAGTTAAATCACGAATGAGGATTTCTAGTGTCTAATCCAGTGAAAATAATCTTAATTATTTCGGCTAAATACAACAACTCAATTTAAAACATTAAATATGGATCTGCCATCAAGATCAGCAGCAGCAGCCGTAGCCGTAGCCGCAGCATCAAAAACTGCACAAACACTCTCAGATGTATCAATGAACCATTTCCTTCTGCAACTGAAGCAGATAAATAAATTTAATGGATAGCTACTCTATTTGGCTCTCTTCATAAAAGAAGTCGATGAATTAGTCTACCATTACCTTACAGCATCAGAAGGGCAAAATCAAATTATACAAGCAGCCATCAGGAACCTCCTAGTTGGACAAGCTTCTCATCACACTTGATGAGAAATGTACCACAGGACTGGAAGGAATTGAGGAACTTACTTACCGGCGAGTTCAACAGCGCTACGCCTCCACATCGAATGATAGCCGAATTACATGAGACTAAATATAAAAATAATTTACGTAAATTTGTTGAAGAATTAGAAGAACAGACAAGCAGAATTTGTTGTAAACTTAGCTTAGATAATAATCCTTTAAACACAGTTCTAGTTTCGAGGACTGAATGACCGCAGCCCAGCAGCGGCCAAAATTGCTGACACTGCTTTTGGCCGGATGCTCGTGCATAGCCAAGCACTGCATATTTGCGTAGCCGCTATGAGTATCATGTTATGTTAAGCTTTAAGTCGAAAATTGACTTCTGTTCACTTCATGCTCTGTAACAATAAAGAATAGCCTTGAAAACTCCTCTTATTTGCGCTGTCTGAGTCTCTAGGCCAGCAGGCGAAGGGGGTCAGTTACCTCCCAACTTAATTCATCCTAATCTACAAAGGTTAAAGGACAGCCATCCGGCTAAGACAGCTGCAAGGGATCTCCAACTTCTACGTGTGAAGACGTAACCAAAACAACCTCCTCTATCCGTGGCTGCTGTTAGCAGTCATCCCACAAATACAGGCGCTACTAACGACAACCACTTCACCCCGCACCAAAGTGTGGGCAATATCGAACAAGACCACCCTTCAACCAGTGCGGCTGAGGAAGACCACCCCAGGCCGCACCCATCTTAAGTATAATTTATATATTTCTATAGAATTATTGTTATTGCCCCTGCTGATCGTTGTCGCTATCCTCTGCTGCGGCGCTTCTGGCCTGATGATGCTGCTGGCTTGCTGCTCCGGGTGTTTGAGATCGGGACGGCTCCACCGAGAAACTGGATGTTCGCGAACCTGCCTACCGAGGCATGCAAGGTGTATCGCCTATCAGGTAGAACTGTGAGCTCATAGAAGTTGGCTCGACTAAATTTAAGAATTAAAAAAAATCTTTTGCCCAGCTCTTAAAAAAGTTAATTTTGATAAAAACGTTTGCCGACGGCTTAACAATGTAATTTTTAACAAAAAAGTTTGCAAACCCCCAAAAAATCGTTTTTTCGATAAAATAATAGATGCCCATGTTTGCCCATCTCGTAAAATTTAAGAATTAAAAAAAAAATCGTTTGCCCACTTCGTATAATAGTTAATTTTGACAAAAACGCTTGACGACGTCTTAAAAATGTAATTTTTTAACACCTCCTAAAAATAGTTTATTTTGACAAAAACTTTTGTCGACGGCTTAAAAACATTTTTTTCGAAAAAAATATATGATTCCCACCTCCTAAAACGAAGTTATTATGAGTTGACAATTTTATCAGGTAAGCAAGGGGTTGAAATTATTTTTTAACTCGTACTTTCCAAAACCACAAATTTATGATCGCGCAATTGTAATCCTCGAACACTTGTCGCCTTTTAAAAAATTGTTTTCCTTCTCGATTCTCGTATTAGGTCTACTTGTCATTTGGGGGTTCTTAAAGTTTTTACCTGAAGAAAAGGGTTTTAATTTGTAGGGTTTTTTATAAATAGTACTTTTCAAAACCATACATTTATGATTGCACAACTGTAAACCTGGAACACTTGTCGCCTTTTGTCTACTTATAAACTTCGCTTCATCTTATTTTTTCGAAAAAACGATTTTTAAATGTTTAGGTTTTCTTACGTTTCATCTTTTGAAGTGAAAGGGACTTGTGGAAGTAAAACTTCCTAATTGAGGCCCAACCAATGTAGCATCTGCATATTAAGCTTTTTCTTCAAAAAACTAATTTATAAGTAAGTAAGTATATATAGGTGTGACAGTCTCCCTAGACGGGGAGGTGGAGTCTTAATTTAAGTTGATTTAAACCTCTCGTCAGTGGAGATATTTTTTGAGGAATTCAATACCATTGAATATTCTTGCGTAAAGTTATCGCTTTCTGGTAACTCTATATATATAACTTGCACATATATTTCGCCGTTGTCTGAACTTCCTCTGCGTCAGAGTTTTTTAAGTAATTAAGATTATTTGCGTAAAGTTATCGCTTCCTGATAACTCTATATATAAACCTTGATCATATTTGCAGCACCATTCTACATCAATTAATTTTCGTTGTCAACACGGATTAATTAAACACAGATACATAATCACTTTTTAATAAAAGGGCTTCAATAGTAGTTTTTAAACAGACGTCAATAACACTGAGTTTAGTAAAGCATTTGAGTTTGTAAATCACTTATAAGTGAAGTATACGCAAATACCATAGCTACCAAACCCAACATACAACCTGTATATCCAGAGATACCCATTATTCCAATTGTCAATAACATAAGCCCAGAGCCTACTATTGCAGTTATTCAAACCCGACATAAACATTTAACAATTGTCAATAACATAAATCCAGAGCCTACTATTACAGTTATTTAAATCAATCCGACATAAACAACCAGAAGATCCTTATCATCCCACTCTGTAGCTGACTGTAGACGTAAGTACAGAGCTGAATAAAAAATCCGTAAAGTCGGTTAAACGAATCCGCTGCTTTCGTAAGGCAAACTTTCATCTTTTAAATACTTTTATATCCGGCTATGACTGGTCCGAATTTTATTCATGCACTAACGTGGTTAAGGCCGTTAATATCTTTTATAATGCATTGAATTCCTTATTTTATCTGTGTGTTCCGTTATATTATCCGTCAATTTCAATTAAACCTCCGTGGTTTAATAAAGAGTTGTCACACCTAAAAAATATTAAGTCCAGACTTTTCAATAAATTTAAAATGTGCGGTTCACAATCTGCCTTCTCTCGGTACCTAAGGGCTTTTATCGTGCTTAACGCCCGGTGTTATAAAAGCTATTTGACTCGTTGAAGGGTCCAATTTTCACAAGATCCAAAACAGTTTTATAATTTTGTTAACACTAAGCGTAAATCAGCCTGTTACCCTTCATCGCTATCATTTGAAAACTCTACGGCAAACTCTGATCAGGAAATTGGCGATCTATTTGCCCAGTTTTTCCAGACATCATATTCTGATTCATCCCGTCCAAATCCGTCTTATTCAAATGCCATACCCAAGTCGAACTTGATTTTTTGTCCGAGATTAAGCGAAAGCTCCCTTCTTTTGGATCTCCATAAAGTTAAGCCAGTCTATTCACCGGGTCCGGACGGTGTTCCAGGCTGCGTGCTTAAATACTGTGCTGAAACTCTGTGTAGACCTCTGTACAAATTTTTTACCTTGTCTTTAAAAACATCTCATTTCCCACTTATTTGGAAGGAGTCATTTGTCATTCCCCTTCATAAGAAAGGAAATAAATGCAATACAAGTAATTACAGAGGCATATCCAAATTATCCGCCATCCCAAAGCTTTTCGAAAATACTATTACACCCCATTTGCAACATCTTTGTAGATCGATTATATCTGCATGTCAACATGGATTTATAAGACGAAGATCTTCGACGACAAACCTCTTGGTGCTAACGTCATTTGTAATAAATGGCTTTAGAAAGAACATGCAGACTGACGTAGTTTACACTGATTTTAGTAAATCACTCGCTTCTTGTATTAAAGCTAGGCTTATTAGGGTTTCCATGTGATCTTCTAACATGGATCTCAAGTTATCTGAGTGGTAGGACTCAACGAGTCCTCTTTAAAAACTCGATCTCGGATTTGATCCGATTTACTTCAGGGGTCCCACAAGGCAGCCACCTTGGCCCACTTCTTTTTACTTTATTTATTAACGATCTCCCTCTAGTCTTGACAAAGTCGCGTGTCCTTATGTACGCAGATGACGTTAAGTTATGCCTGCAATATAACGAAATTTCTAGCAGTTCCGACTTACAATCTGACCTAAATGCTTTTCAAACATGGTGTTGTGAAAATCTTTTGGATTTAAATAGCGCTAAGTGCAAAGTAATGACATTTTTTCGGGTGAACCCACAATACGCAACGTATACGCTGGGTGGTTGCGCGTTGTCTAGAATTACGCACGTTGTTGAACTTGGCGTCCTCCTTGACCCAAAACTTAATTTTTGTGACCATATTACTTCTATGGTAAATAAAGCCAGGGAAGTACTATGATTTATTAAAAGGTGGTCAAAGGAATTCGATGATCCCTATGTTACAAAGACTCTGTTCATTTCACTAGTCCGTCCAATCCTTGAGTACTGTTCAGCAGTTTGGAGTCCTCAGTATGGTGTACATATAGACCGGATAGAGTCTGTGCAAAAGAACTTTTTATTATTTGCTCTACGGGGCCTTAACTGGAATGCAAGCCTTATTTTACCAACCTATTCTAGAAGACTTCTCCTAATTAATATACCATCCTTAGTAAACCTTAGAACGATGCTTGGCACAACTTTTATCTATAAACTTATTCACGGGGATGTGGAGAGTCCCGAGTTACTGGGACGCATAAGCTTCTCCGTGCCTAATAGAATTACCAGGAACTATGTTCCTCTTACATTAAATATTTGTAGATCTAACTTTGATATGCATGAACCGTTTAGAGTACTGTGTAACGACTATAATAGTCTATACCACATTATTTCTACTACCGGCTCTTTGCCAAGCTTAAAAGCATTAATTTTATCTTACTTAGCACAAAATTAGTATTAGTATTATTCTCCTAGGTATTTTATTTAGGTATCTTAGCCTGTCCGCTTCTACATCGTGCCTTTTAACTTCTCGCGATCTCGTTTTTACGCCTATAAGGCTCCGCGCGTAACAAGCACTGCTTGGTGTCGTAAGGGCCACTTGTTTGCGCTGATCTTAGTGCATCAACGTCCGAAAAAACATTTAACCCCTCAGACATAAATCTTTCCCATGCCTTCGAACGGCGGCATCCGAATTATAATCACTTTATACGCCTTTATCGACGACGGCAGACATAAACAATATTCAGACCTTTAAGCAAAGGGTCCAGCCTGAGAACCCATTCGTCAGTATAAAAGCTTTGTCCAATCCAAATTAATTAAACAAAAGATGCAGCCTAGAAACCATCCCATCAGGCCACAGTCTTGACCAATCAAAATTATCTAATCAAAGTCCACTTTCGCTGCTCGCGCGCTGTCACCGGTAGAAGCCATAGTTATAAAAATTATGCATTTTGTAAAATCAGTTTAAGATTGGGGATCTAACTTGAAAGAACTTTACCAATAAAGACTCCGTTATATATTAAAATAAAAATCGCTTTTTTTTAATATATTCCGTACCGAAAAACATAATTGGCGCAGCCGGTAGGATACAAGTAATATCCTCGCGAGTGACTACCTAAAAAGGAATTAAAAAATTAATTTTTGAAAATAAAACATTATTTGTATCCGCAAACCAAACTTACTTAAAAAAAAAATTTTTTAATCAACATTAGTTAAATCACGAATGAGGTTTTCTAGTGTTCTTGTTGTATTTCGGCTAAATACAACAACTCAATTTAAAACATTAAATATGGATCTGCCATCAACATGAGCAGCAGCAGCCGTAGCCGCAGCATCAAAAACTACACAAACCCTCTCAGATGTATCAATGAACCATTTCCTTCAGCAACTGAAGCAGATAAATAAATTTGATGGATACCTACTCTATTTGGCTCTCTTCATTAAAGAAGTCGATGAATTGGTCTACCATTACCCTACAGCATCAAAAGGGCAAAATCAAATTATACAAGCAGCCATCAGGAACCTCCTAGTTGGACAAGCCCGATCACACTTGATGAGAAATGTACCACAGGACTGGAAGGAATTGAGAAACTTACTTATCGGCGAGTTCAACAGCCCAACGCCTCCACACCGAATGATAGCCGAATTGATGAGACTAAATATAAAAATAATTTACTTAAATTTGTTGAAGAATTAGAAGAACAGAGAAGCAGAATTTGTTGTAAACTTAGCTTAGATAATCCTTTAAACACAGTTCTAGTTTCGAGGACTGAATGACCGCAGCCCAGCAGCGGCCAAAATTGCTGACACTGCTTTTGGCCGGATGCTCGTGCATAGCCAAGCACTGCATATTTGCGTGGCCGCTATGAGTATCATGTTATGTTAAGCTTTAAGTCGAAAATTGACTTCAGTTAACTTTATGCTCTGTAACAATAAAGAACAAAAGCTATAGTCTTGAAAACTCCTATTATTTGCGTTGTCTGAGTCTCTAGGCCAGCAGGCGAAGGGGGTCAGTTACCTCCCAACTTAATTCATCCTAATCTACAAAGGTTAAAGGACAGCCATCCGGCTAAGACAGCTGCGAGGGATCTCCAACTTCTACGTGTGAAGACGTAGCCAAAACAACCTCCTCTATCCGCACCCACGGGCGGATACCACCAGTGGCTGCTATTCGCAGTCACCTCACACCACCATGCGCAGCTAGCGGTGATCATTTCTCCCGCACCCGCAGGCGAACCGGGCAAGTGGCTGCTGTTAGCAGTCATCCCACAAATACAGGCGCTACTAACGACAACCACTTCACCCCGAACCAAAGTGTGAGCAATATCGAACAAGACTACCCTTCAACCAGTGCGGCTGAGGAAGACCACCCCAGGCCGCACCCATCTTAAGTATAATTTATATATTTCTATAGAATTATTTTTATTGCCCCTGCTGATCGTTGTCGCTATCCTCTGCTGCGGCGCTTCTGGCCTGATGATGCTGCTGGCTTGCTGCTCCGGGTGTTTGAGATCGGGACGGCTCCACCGAGAAACTGGATGTTCGCGAACCAAGGTGTATCACCTATCAGGTAGAACTGTGAGCTCATGGAAGTTGGCTCGACTAAATTTAAGAATTAAAAAAAAATCTTTTGCCCACCTCTTAAAAAAGTTAATTTTGACAAAAACGTTTGCCGACGGCTTAAAAATGTAATTTTTAAACAAAAAACGTTTGCTCACCCCCTAAAAATCGTTTTTTCGATAAAATAATAGATGCCCATGTTTGCCCATCTCGTAAAATTTAAGAATTAAAAAAAAATCGTTTGCCCACTTCGTATAATAGTTAATTTTGACAAAAACGCTTGACGACGTCTTGAAAAGGTAATTTTTTAACAATAATCGTTTGCCCACCTCCTAAAAATAGTTTATTTTGACAAAAACGTTTGTCGACGGCTTAAAAATATTTTTTCGAAAAAAAATATATGATTCCCCCTCCTAAAACGAAGTTATTATAAGTTGACAATTTTATCAGGTAGTTAAATATTAAAAGTATTTATACCCTCTACTCGTAGAGAAAAAGGGTATATTGTATTCGTGCAAAAGTATGTAACAGGTAGAAGGAAGCGTTTCCGACCCTATAAAGTATATATATTCTTGTTCAGGATCTCTAGCCGAGTCGATCTAGCCATGTCCGTCTGTCCGTCACAAGCCACAAGCTGTGGCCACAGTTTTGATGATATTATGAAAATTTTAATTAATATGTATTTGTTTCGTCAATACTTATCGATTGGCCTAATAAAAGTTTGCCACGCCCACTCTAACGCCCAAAAACCCATTAAACGCTTAAGCCTGGCTAGCGCCTACATTTCCGCCTTTCATGGCACAATAGCGCCATCTAACGGATGACTTTGGAACAGCTGGCCAAGGGCTCATCTGAGTCAACGTTAATTCTCGATAAGGATTTCTATTAAAGGAAATTGCGATGGTCTTCATTTGTCAATACCGAACTATATCCCAAGAACTATGCAAATCAAATCAAGTTAGCCAAATTGGAGGTCTCAGTCAAACAATGGCGTATGTGTGTATGTATGTAAGCATATACGTATGTATGTATTTACATTGTAAACAGTTGCAATTGCCCGGCAAAGAAGGCATATTTATATTAAGTTGTTTAGCTGAGTAACGGGTATCTAATAGTCAAGGCACTCGACTATAGCGTTCTCTCTTGTTTTAGCCTGGCATTTCGAGGTTCTTACCATTTTTACTTGAAACAAGGGGTTGCAATTATTTTTTAACTCGTACTTTCCAAAACCAAAAATTTATGATCGCGCAATTGTAATCTTTGAACACTTGTCGGCTTTTAAAAAATTATTTTCCTTCTCGATTCTCGTATTAGGTCTACTTGTCATTTGGGGGTTCTTAAAGTTTTTACCTGAAGAAAAGGGTTCTAATTTTTAGGATTTTATAACTAGTACTCTTCAAAACCATACATTTACGATTGCACAACTGTAAACCTGGAACACTTGTCGCCTTTTGTCTACTTATAAACTTCGCTTCATCTTATTTTTTCGAAAAAAATGATTTTTAAGGGTTAAGGTTTTCTTACGTTTCATCTTTTTAAATGAAAGGGACTTGTGGAAGTAAAACTTCCTAATTGAGGTCCAGCCAATGTAGCATCTGCATATTAAGCTTTTTCTTCAAAAAACTAATTTATAAGTAAGTAAGTATATAGATGTGACAGTCCCCCTAGACGGGGAGGTGGAGTCTTAAATTAAGTTGATTTAAACCTCTCGTCAGTGGAGATATTTTTTGATGAATTCAATACCATTGAATTTTCTTGCGTAAAGTTATCGCTTTCTGGTAACTCTATATATATAACTTGCGCATATATTCCGCCGTTGTCTGAACTTCCTCTGCGTCAGAGGAGTTTTTTTAAGTAATTAAGATTATTTGCGTAAAGTTATCGCTTCCTGGTAACTCTATATATATAACATGATCATATTTGCAGCACCATTCTACATCAATTAATTTTCGGTGTCAACACGGATTAATTAAACACATATCCACAATCACTTTCTAAAAAAAGGGCTTCAATAGTAGTTTTTAAACAGACGTCAATAACACTGAGTTTAGTAAAGCATTTGAGATTGTAAATCACTTATAAGTGAAGTATACGCAAATACCCTAGCTACCAAACCCAACATAAAACCTGTATATCCAGAGATGCACATTATTCCAATTGTCAATAACATAAACCCAGGGCCTACTATTGCAGTTATTCAAATCCGACATAAACATTTTACAATTGTCAATAACATAAGTCCAGAGCCTACTATTACAGTTATTCAAATCAATCCGACATAAACATTTAACCCCAGCCTGAGAACCCATTCGTCAGTATAAAAGCTTTGGCCAATCGAAATTAATTAAACAAAAGATGCAGCCTAGAAACCATCCCATCAGGCCACAGTCTTGACCAATCAAAATTATCTAATCAAAGTCCACTTTCGCTGCTCGCGCGCTGTCACCGAAAGAAGCCATAGTTATAAGAATAATGCATTTTGTAAAATCAGTTTAAGATTGGGGATCTAACTTGAAAGAACTTTACCATTAAAGACTCCGTATTATATTAAAATAAAAATCGTTTTTTTTAATATATTCCGTACCGGAAAAACATAATTGGCGCAGCCGGTAGGATACAAGTAATATCTTCGCGAGTGACTACCTAAAAATGAATTTAAAAATTACTTTTCGAAAATAAAACATTATTTGTATCCGCAAAACAAACTTACTAAAAAAAAAAATTTTAAATCAACATTAGTTAAATCACGAATAAGGATTTCTAGTGTCTAAACCAGTGAAAATAATCTAAATTATTTCGGGTAAATACAACAACTCAATTTAAAGCATTAAATATGGATCTGCCATCAACATGAGCAGCAGCAGCAGCAGCAGCCGTAGCCGCAGCATCAAAAACTGCACAAACCCTCTCAGATGTATCAATGAACCATTTCCTTCAGCAACTGAAGCAGATAAATAAATTTAATGGATACCTACTCTATTTGGCTCTCTTCATTAAAGAAGTCGATAATTTAGTCTACCATTATCCTACAGCATCAGAAGGGCAAAATCAAATTATACAAGCAGCCATCAGGAACCTCCTAGTTGGACAAGCCCGATCACACTTGATGAGAAATGTACCACAGGACTGGAAGGAATTGAGAAACTTACTTATCGGCGAGTTCAACAGCCCAACGCCTCCACACCGAATGATAGCCGAATTGATGAGACTAAATATAAAAATAATTTACTTAAATTTGTTGAAGAATTAGAAGAACAGAGAAGCAGAATTTGTTGTAAACTTAGCTTAGATAATCCTTTAAACACAGTTCTAGTTTCGAGGACTGAATGACCGCAGCCCAGCAGCGGCCAAAATTGCTGACACTGCTTTTGGCCGGATGCTCGTGCATAGCCAAGCACTGCATATTTGCGTGGCCGCTATGAGTATCATGTTATGTTAAGCTTTAAGTCGAAAATTGACTTCAGTTAACTTTATGCTCTGTAACAATAAAGAACAAAAGCTATAGTCTTGAAAACTCCTATTATTTGCGTTGTCTGAGTCTCTAGGCCAGCAGGCGAAGGGGGTCAGTTACCTCCCAACTTAATTCATCCTAATCTACAAAGGTTAAAGGACAGCCATCCGGCTAAGACAGCTGCGAGGGATCTCCAACTTCTACGTGTGAAGACGTAGCCAAAACAACCTCCTCTATCCGCACCCACGGGCGGATACCACCAGTGGCTGCTATTCGCAGTCACCTCACACCACCAGGCGCAGCTAGCGGTGATCATTTCTCCCGCACCCGCGGGCGAACCAGGCAAGTGGCTGCTGTTAGCAGTCATCCCACAAATACAGGCGCTACTAACGACAACCACTTCACCCCGCACCAAAGTGTGGGCAATATCGAACAAGACCACCCTTCAACCAGTGCGGCTGAGGAAGACCACCCCAGGCCGCACCCATCTTAAGTATAATTTATATATTTCTATAGAATTATTGTTATTGCCCCTGCTGATCGTTGTCGCTATCCTCTGCTGCGGCGCTTCTGGCCTGATGATGCTGCTGGCTTGCTGCTCCGGGTGTTTGAGATCGGGACGGATTCACCGAGAAACTGGACGTTCGCGAACCTGCCTACCGAGGCATGCAAGGTGTATCGCCTGTCAGATAGAACTGTGAGCTCATAGAAGTTGGCTCGACTAAATTTAAGAATTAAAAAAAATCTTTTGTCCAACTCTTAAAAAAGTTAATTTTGACAAAAACGTTTGCCGACGGCTTAAAAATTTAATTTTTTAACAAAAAACGTTTGCATACCCCCTAAAAATCGTTTTTTTGATAAAATAATAGATGCCCATGTTTGCCCATCTCGTAAAATTTAAGAGTTAAAAAAAATCGTTTGCCCACTTCGTATAATTAATTTTGACAAAAACGCTTGACGACGTCTTAAAAATGTAATTTTTTAACACCTCCTAAAAATAGTTTATTTTGACAAAAACTTTTGTCGACAGCTTAAAAATATTTTTTTCGAAAAAAAATATATGATTCCCACCTCCTAAAACGAAGTTATTATGAGTTGACAATTTTATCAGGTAGTTAAATATTACAAGTATTTTAGCCTGGCATTTGGAGGTTTTTACCATTTTTACCTGTAGCAAGGGGTTGCAATTATTTTTTAGCTCGTACTTTCCAAAACCACAAATTTATGATCGCGCAATTATAATCCTCGAACACTTGTCGCCTTTTAAAAAATTATTTTCCTTCTCGATTCTCGTATTAGGTCTACATGTCATTTGGGGGTTCTTAAAGTTTTTACCTGAAGAAAACGGTTCTAATTTTTACGGTTTTATAACTAGTACTCTTCAAAACCATACATTTACGATTGCACAACTGTAAACCTGGAACACTTGTCGCTATTTGTCTACTTACAAACTTCGCTTCATCTTATTTTTTCGAAAAAAATGATTTTTAAGGGTTAAGGTTTTCTTACAACTTCTTAAAACTTCCTAATTCTTCAAAAAACTAATTTATAAGTAAGTAAGTATATATAGATGTGACAGTCCCCCTAGACGGGGAGGTGGAGTCTTAATTTAAGTTGATTTAAAAATCTCGTCAGTGGAGTTATTTTTTGAGGAATTCAATACTATTCAATTTTCTTGCGTCAAGCTATCGCTTTCTGGTAACTCTATATATATAACTTGCGCATATATTCCACCGTTGTCTGAACTTCCTCTACGTCAGAGGATTTTTTTTAAGTAATTAAGATTATTTGCGTTAAGTTATTGTTGGGCCACTATTGAATCTTGAGAAAAACATGAATGTAATTTTGAAGTAATAATCTGTCTTGAAGTGTATGGATCTAATTTGTTAACCTGAGCTGCGCTCTCAGTGGTAAAGCTTAAGTTCTCGCTCTCATGTAATTCACCACACTGGCCACGAAGGCTATTATCCAACGTAAGAATAAAGAGTTCAATTTTGGTACTGCGACAAGACGGTTGGATTTGCTTCATTAACTTAACTATCCCCCCGACTCCCTACAGTCTCATGTGGGTCAGGAAAACGCTCCTGCTCCATCAAACATTTTGGCGCCCAACGTGGGGCAGGATAGTTAATTTAAAAAATTAAAAAGTTAAAAAAAAAAAAAATCCTTAGTGTTCAAGTCAACCTGATCGCCCAAAGTTAATTCCGTAAGCCGCGCATTGTTACGTTACGATTCGCGCTACCTCATATGTGATGCGCTGCTCAACGCTCACCTAACGACACACGCACACTTACATCCGTAGACACGGCAGTACAACCCCCATACACCATCGTTGGAAGACGCGGGTTGCTCAGAAGATCTGGATTACGCTACGCTGTTCCCAGTCAGCTACGCCACTTATATTCTCGATTGCGGAGCCGAATCTCCATCGCCCCATCGACAATATCATTTCTAACCTGGAAAATCGTTTTGCTGGACTACGTAACGTCACAACGGTAAGGTTACGTCATCAGTGCCAACGCTGCCAGAGCCCTCACGCCAATCGCTGAGTCTTCTTTGGTCTCATTCCGCCGTCACTGTAGTGCTTTTGGTTTGAACCTGCAAGTCCACTATACACGCGTACAGTCACCACGAGTGCCAATAGCAGTCACCGCGCAACGCATCAACCTGGAACTGGTTCATTGCGGAACCAAAGCGCTGCCAGATATTAAACTACACAAGTTGGCAGCATATGTACGTCTATAACCACACACCAGAAACTCTAATTTATAATTACATACACTTTACAAGGGCTTATTGTAAGTAAATCACAATAACCATGTGTCCCACACCGCTAAACGTATTAAAACAAAAGCGATCTAACATACGCCGGAGCATTTCCCGCATTGGAGCAGCAGTCGCCAAGACGGAGAAGGTTGAGAAGCCAAATGCCGCGCTGACGCCAGCCGAACTCACGTGTCGGCTAACTATTTTGGAGGCCTACTTCAAACAAATCATGGCCGTCCAAACCGAAATCGAGGCACTCGACTCAACCGAGGAACAGCTAAACTACCGGGCCGAGCTGGAAGATCTGTTCATCGCTACAAAGGTGACCATAAAGGATCAGCTTGGAGACGACGTGCACAATTCTACGCCGCTCGCCCAAGACACGCTACTCAGGCCTGGGCCAACATCATCGCTTAAGCTACCAACTCTTGCGCTCCCGACCTTTGCTGGCGAGTACGCGGAATACAGAAATTTTATTACTACGTTCCTGCAAGTTGTAGATCACCTCATAAACTGTCTCAGAGGCGCCGCCTTAGAAACCATCAAGGCGTTTCAAGTCACTCCAGAGAATTACAGCAAGGCCTTACTTCGCCTAAAGAGCAGGTACGATAACCCCACTATCGTATTCCTGGACAATATAGCGTCACTCTTCAAATTGCCAACTGTGACCACCGAAAATAGTGTACAGTTGCGCAGCCTGGTTGACAACGCATCAGCAATGTTTAACTCGTTGCGATCTTTAGGATCCGAAGCGCAGATAGCTCAAACGATGTTGATTGCTATTGTCATGGAAAAGGTAGATAAGAGAACCCGGCAGCTCTGGAACGAATCTCTCACGTTCGCAGCACTACCCTCTTGGAATGCCTGCCTCTCCTTGATTGAGCGGCACTGTCAACACTTGGAGTCCTCAATACATCACATTGGCAATCCGAATACGGCTCAAAATACATCCGGCAGAACGCGACAACCGCAAGCTCCACGCATGGGCCACAGCTTTACGTGCTCCACGCAAGCGTGTCCTATATGCTCTGGCAGGGATCATCGGATTTTTAGATGTTCGCGACTGCAAAACATGTCGCCTGCCCAACGTCTAGAAGCTGTCCGGACAAAATCGCTGTGCACAAACTGCCTTGGAAAGGCTCATCATCCGTCAAATTGTCCATCTTCAAATAGGTGCAGAATATGTTCACGGCTGCATCACACTATGCTTCACTTCGATCCGTCAGGACAGGAATCCAGGAGTCCTAGGCGGCCAAGTCCGACTAATGCGCCACCTCAGCACCATGTCGCTGAGGCCGTCGCTCACGCACACGTGGATACCCACCACGACCAAATCATTCTGGCTACAGCCATAATACTAGTGCAGGATGCTGTGGGCAACTACGTACCAGGACGTGCACTACTGGACTCTTGCTCCCAAGTTAACTTCATGTCCGAAGACTTCGCTCAACAACTTCGTTTGCCCCGAAGCAAGGGACATATCGACATTCGAAGCATTGGCGATTCTTTCACCCGCATCAAGCATCGCATTTCGACCGTTGTAAAGTCACGATTCGGTGAAGCAGAGTTACCCGTCGAATGCTGTATAACCTCGAGAATCGCCTATCAACCCGATGCAGAAATCGACATTTCATCATGGAGCCTCCCAGACAACGTTCCACTGGCTGATGAGAGATTTTATCAGTCTCGCCATATCGACCTTCTTCTTGGCACAGAAACGTTCTTCACCGCTTTGTCTATTGGCCAAATCAAGTTGGGTCCCCATCTCCCCATGTTGCAAAAGACGATCTTTGGATGGGTAGTATCAGGGCGTACCGGCAATCAAGGCCATGCCGCCCAAGCCCATAGTTTCCTTTCATCAGAGGAATCAATAAACCTGAACCTGGAGCGCTTATGGCGCATAGAGGAAGTTTCTACTACGCCATTAACACTTACTCCACCGCAAGCTAAATGCGAATCGATCTTCCAAAAATCTGTCTGTCAAGTAGCGGATGGAAGACTGATGGTTCAACTGCCCTTCAAGGATGACCCTAATCTGTTGGGGAGGTCTCTTGAAACAGCACGGCTAAGATTTGCATCGTTGGAACGTCGCTTAAGCCGAAACGCGAATTTGCGAGCCGAATACACGAATTTTATGGAAGAATATGAGCGCTTGGGTCACATGGAATTAGTAACCAGCCCACTCCTCAGCGAACCCCACTACTACATACCACACCACTGCGTGTTTAAACTCAACAGCACGTCAACTAAACTAAGGGTAGTCTTTGACGCCTCGTGCCCAACAAGCACCTACAAGTCCTTAAACGACATCCTTCTAGTTGGACCCACGATTCAACCAGACTTGTTTACAATCTTACTAAAGTTCCGGACTCATCGTTATGTACTAACTGCTGACGTCGTCAAGATGTACCGGCAGGTATTAATTGATCCATCGTATCGTAAATTTCAGTACATCTTATGGAGAAGCTCCAACGACCAGGAGATTCGCACATACCAGCTGAACACCGTTACTTACGGCACCGCATCAGCGCCGTATCTAGCAATTCGCAGCCTGTCTCACCTCGCCAATCAACATGCAAGTTCACATCAAATTGGAGCAGAAGCCATAAAATCGTGTTTTTATGTGGATGACTTTCTCGGTGGAGCAAATAAGCTAGATCAATTGAACCAGATTCAAACCGAAGTCATCGCTATCCTCACGGCCGGCAAGATGGAACTGGCAAAATGGCACTCCAACCATCAGGATTTCGTCAATGATACAACGGTCAAGGAGCTAAATCTCGACGACTACGCTACGACAAGCACATTGGGACTGAAGTGGGACCAACGAGAAGACATCTTCAAATTCTCATTCAACTGGAGCACAGCTCCGGAAAGTATCACAAAGCGAACCATTCTCTCGGTGGCCTCATCCCTCTTCGATCCGCTGGGACTTGTCTCGCCAGTTATTATGGTGGCAAAAATCCTTCTACAGGAAATTTGGCTTCTTAGATTGCAGTGGGATGAATCAGTGCCAATGACACTCCAACAAGCGTGGCTATCGTTCGTGTCGTCGCTACAGCATTTGGACTCTCTGCTCATCCCACGTTTCTGCCTGCAGCCCCATTCAGATGAGCTCCAACTTCACGGCTTTAGCAATGCTTCAATAAGAGGGTATGGATGTTGCATCTACGCAAGAACAAGGCGTGCCGATGGCCACGTCGAAGTTCATCTAATCGTCTCAAAGTCGCGTGTGGCACCAACGAAGAAGAAGACGCTGCCGCAGCTCGAGCTCTGTGGAGCGCATCTTCTGGCACGACTCTACAACCAGATAAAGGCAGCCTTTCTACAACACACGCCCGAGACGTTTCTGTGGACAGATTCACAGTTGGTGTTGCATTGGATTCGACAACATTCTGCGACACTTTCTACGTTTGTCGGCAACCGGATATCCGATATCCAAGAATACACTCCAGACTGTCACTGGAGGTTCGTTCCGACACGGCACAACCCAGCTGACATGATCTCCTGAGGATGCAACCTTTCAGAACTCACCAACTCAACATGGTTCCACGGACCTACATTTCTATCAAATCTGCCGACATTATGGCCACCTAATGTACACGGCAATCTGGACATGGATGTCGTATCTTCAGAAAAACGCAAATCAGCATTCCTTGCATCGACATCGCCTTCCAGAAATAGAGTCTTGGAAGCCCTCCACAACAAGGAATCACACCAGTCTGGCCTAAGATTGGTAGCATGGATGCTTCGATTTTGCGACCGATGTCGGAAGAAAAACCCCGGCTGCAACAACTTATGGGCAGCCTCCCAGTTGAGAGAATTACCCTGTCAATACCATTTGCTCGATGTGGAATAGACTTCTGCGGGCCGGTTCATACTTATCTACGCGTTCGAGGAAAGGTGCCCGTTAAAAGCTACATCGCAATATTTGTGTGCTTCGCCACAAAGACGGCGCATATCGAAATCGTCGGAGACCTATCAACTGATTCGTTCTTGGGTGCTCTGAAGCGGATGATCGCCAGACGTGGTCTACCTGCAGACATCTTTTGCGACAATGCGACGAATTTTGTAGGCGCGAGCAACAAGTTGCAAGACCTGAAGGACTTTTTCTTCAGCACCAAGAACCAGCAAGACATTATATCGTACTGTACAAACGAATTTGTAACGTTCCATTTCATACCTCCTAGGGCTCCACACTCCACACTCTTGTACCGCACGCTCAAGGATGCCCGATTGACCTTCGAGGAGCTCTCAACTGTCGCTGCTGAGACTGAGGCGATCCTAAATTCTCGCCCGCTCTCTCCACACTCATCGGATCCCAGCGATTTGGCTGTCTTAACGCCTGGTCATTTCTTAACCGGGGACGCTCTTCGAGCACTCCCAGACTGGCCTGTCAAGGATGATCAGATCAATTGCTCTCAACGATGGAAGCGTGTCAGCGCCATCAAGCAACACATCTGGAGGCGCTGGTCTACGGAGTATCTTCACGAGCTTCAGGCCAAATCAAACTGGACGACTGGATCTTCGAATATTGCAGTCAACGAAATGGTCCTAATCCACGAAGATCATATCCCTCCTCATCGATGGCTGTTAGGTCGCATCGAAGCAACTATACCAGGTCAGGACAACCACGTCCGGGTCGCGGATGTTCGGACGTCGAAAGGAATCATAAGGCGACCGATTCACAAATTGGCCCGTTTACCAATTAATTTAAAGTAACTAGGTACTTTCAATGGGGCCGGAATGTTGGGCCACTATTGAATCTTGAGAAAAACATGAATGTAATTTTGAAGTAATAATCTGTCTTGAAGTGTATGGATCTAATTTGTTAACCTGAGCTGCGCTCTCAGTGGTAAAGCTTAAGTTCTCGCTCTCATGTAATTCACCACACTGGCCACGAAGGCTATTATCCAACGTAAGAATAAAGAGTTCAATTTTGGTACTGCGACAAGACGGTTGGATTTGCTTCATTAACTTAACTATCCCCCCGACTCCCTACAGTCTCATGTGGGTCAGGAAAACGCTCCTGCTCCATCAAACAGTTATCGCTTCCTGGTAACTCTATATATATAACTTGCTCATATTTGCAGCACCATTTTATATCAATTAATTCTTGGTGTCAACACGGATTAATTAAACAAAGATCCACAATCACTAACCTTTTTAAAAAAGGTCTTCAATGCAATTTCATGCAATTTAGAAGGTAAGAAAGTTAAAATCTTTAAATATATAAGATAACGCCTTGCCCCCTTGATCTCGAGGATGCAAGTTCGTGGAGCAGGAATTATGCCTAAATCAGTACCAGATACCACAACATAGAAAGAGAAAAGTTTATAACTAAGGCCAAAAACAGCGTGAGGAGTGTGTATAAAAATCTTGAGCATAATTTATCTGAAAAAAACTACTTCCACGATCAACATAATGGAGAACTCATAAAACATATCTCCCAAGCTAGAACCGAGACTTTACCTCTAAATGTCAGGCCATACAGCAGCAACCCATCACTGGAATGCAGCCTCTGCAACATGCGAGAAATCGAGGATGTTCAACACTTCATTGCAGTCTGCCCTATTCTGAGAGAGATTCGTTTTACATGTTTTACGAAAACCACCCTTTGCGAATCGGAAATCCACAGTCTTTTTAATGGGGAAACTGGGAGAATCAGGCAATCTTCATTACAAAAGCAAGTTACTACAGAAAAAAATTATTTTAGAACATTTTTAGAATCTAACATAACTAAATTAACCGACTGACGGCATTAAAGCCATTGTCGTTGTAACCAATATTTTTGTTTATTTGTTTTGATGTAACTTTAAATATGTATAGCCAGCTATAAATAAGCAACAAAGAAAAACAAAACACAAACAAAAAATAAACAGCCTACTACTATAAGATAACCAACATGTACGATGGCAGCTCACGCCATTACCAGGCGGTGATTATTGTAAGAAGTAAAGTCAGAGGCCCCGCCGATACCGTGTTGTCATCGTTTGGAACTGTATTGAATTTCGATGCGATTATAAGTCGCTTCGATTTCACATATAGTGACAAACGACCGATGCATGTCATCGAACAAGAATTAGGCACTCTCAGACAGGGTGGCCTAACCTTAGTACAATACTACGATGAGGTAGAGAAAAAGCTTACGCTGTTAACTAATAAGTAAACATGAAGTATGAACGAAATATGGCAGCGGTATTATTCGAAAAATTCCGTGCTGACGCTTTGCGAGTATTTATATCCCGGCAAAGCCGAAAGACTTGCCTTCGGCCGTAGTCTTGGCACAAGAGGTTGAGTCCAACGAGAAGTCAAAAAGATAAAGATCGCAAAATGAGACCGAAGTTGCAAAGGCGTCATCAGGATAGAAATTCTTTGCAAACATACCCCCAGTTAGGTGCTAATAGAAACCCGCATTACACTAAAGAAGTTAAAGCGCAGATCCATTCTGACCCGCGCAATAGTAAATTACAGAGTATACCGAGCGCACAGTCGCCCCAAGGAGGCAACAAAGGGTAAAGCAGTAGCAAAAATTAACGATGATGCTATTTGCGAGTATGATTCAGACGTAATTAATTTTTTAGGCGAATATCCATGTTACCCGTCATCGGACGAAGAGTAGCAGGGGTGCACATAAAGTTCTTGATTGACAAGGGCGCATCTAAAAATTTCATTCGACCACATAAAGGGTTAAAAGGTGTCCGCCCAATTAATTCTGTGTTCACAATCCATTCCATTCATGGCGAGACCACAATCAAAGAAAAAATGCTTCATATCGCTATTCAACATTAATGCGTCCTTTTTTGTATTACCAGACTTATCTACATTCGACGGAATAATCGGCCTAGACCTGTTAACACAGGCAGGGGCATCTCTCTGTTTAGCTTCCGGCCAACTGAAATGGGGTACGGAAGCCGAAAAAATCTCGTTCCATTCGTGCACTGATGTAAATTTGACCAATATATTGCTAACAAGAGAGAACGCTATAGTCGAGTGCCTCGACTATTAGATACCCGTTACTCAGCTAAACAACTTAATATAAATATGCCTTCTTGTATGTTTTTCGCCCCTCGAATTAGCTCCCGATTTTTATGTTAAAATCGGTACCCAGGGAACACCTCCAATTTGGCTAACTTGATTTGATTTGCATAGTTCTTGGGATATAGTTCGGTATTGACAAATGAAAGCCATCGCAATTTCCTCTAATAGAAATCCTTATCGAGAATAAACGTTGACTCTGTTGAGCACCTTGGCCAGCTGTTCCAAAGTCATCCGTTAGATGGCGCTATTGTGCCATGAAAGGCGGAAATGTAGGCGCTAGCCAGGCATAAGCGTTTAATGGGTTTTTGGGCGTTAGAGTGGGCATGGCAAACTTTTATTTGGCCAATCGATAGGTATTGACGAAACAAATACATATCAAAAAAAATTTCATAATAGCATCAAAACTGTGGCCACAGCTTGTGACTTGTGGGCGTCAGAGGGGGCGTGGCACCATTTTGAAACAAACTTGCGCTGCGTAGGAACTCCTAAAATCTACATGCAAAATGCCAATCTTCTAGCTTTTATAGTTTCCGAGATCTCAGCGTTCATACGGACAGACAGACAGACGAACAGACAGACGGACAGACGGACAGACGGACATGGCTAGATCGACTCGGATAGTGATCCTGAACAAGAATATATATACTTTATAGGGTCGGAAACGCTTCCTTCTACCTGTTACATACTTTTGCACGAATACAATATACCCTTTTACTCTACGAGTAACGGGTATAAAAATGCTCAGGGATAGGAAAAAGGCTTTTGCAAATCCAGATGAAGCCCTACCGTATAACAGTTCGGTGGTCGCCACCATTAGGACGGAAAACGATGAGCCTATTTATGCGAAATTATATCCGTACCCTATGGGGCGGCCGACTTGGTAAACAAGGAAATACAAAATCGGTATAATTCAGAAATCAGTGTCCCCTTACAATAGCACAATATGGGTAGTAGACAAGAAGGGCACTGTCGATGAGGGTAACAAGAACATGCGACTAGTAATAGACTTTCGCAAACTTAATGAGAGAACAATATCCGACAAGTACCCCAGGTCAGGGCCATTAAAGACTTTCCGGAACCAAAGTCTGTATGCGAAGTCCGGTTGTTCCTCGGCCTGGCGAGTTATTACAGATGTTTTATAAAGGATTTTGCAGCTATAGCAAGACCTATTTCTGATATCCTAAAAGGGGAAAATGGAACTGTTAGTAGACATAGGTGTGATGCTGAGACACCCCGATTATAAGAATGCATTTGATCGAACGACAGATGCCTCGGCCTATGGCATTGGTGCAGTGCTGTCTCAAGAGGGACGCCCCATTACAATGATCTCAAGGACATTGAAAAATAGTGAGGTAAATTATGCCACTAACGAAAGAGAATTGTTGGGTATAATTTGGGCATTGGCCAAACTGCGGCACTACTTGTTCGCGGTCAAGGATATAAATATCTTTACCGACCACCAGCCATTAACTTTTGCTGTTTCGGAATCCAATCCGAACGCAAAAATCAAAAGGTGGAAAGCGCGAATTGATGAATCCGGGGCGTGCATTTTTTACAAGCCGGGTAAAGAAAATCTGGTTGCCGATGTACTATCTCGGCTCGAACTTCAACCTTTTTTAACAATTAATAAACAAAAAAAGCAATAGATATTTTTACTATCCGTTTTTTATTAATTGTTTATTAAACTAATAGAAGTATATAAAATAAATTAAAAAGAAAAATATTAGTTTTCATTGAGTTTTTTTATTCTTGAAGAAGAGGGGGTAAAAAAGATGATTTCTATGCTTGTCGTTATCTCAAAAATAAAACAATGATCATTCTTAATGAGTACGAATGTCGCTATGGCATGAAGCACCAAAAAAAAAACATTTTTTTTCGTGAAATGGCGGCTACTCAACGAAAAAAGTCGAATTTTTTCACTAATTTTTCATTTTGTCAAATTTTTAAAAATATTATAAATTCAAAATTTTTATTATACCCGTTACTCGTAGAGTAAAAGGGTATATTGAATTCGTGCAAAAGTATGTAACAGGTAGATGGAAGCGTTGCCGACCCTATAAAGTATATATATTCTTGTTCAGGATCACTAGCCGAGTCGATCTAGCCATGTCCGTCTGTCCGTCTCTCCGTCTGTCTGTCCGTCCGTATGAACGCTGAGATCTCGGAAACTATATAAGCTAGAAGATTGGCATTTTGCATGTAGATTTTAGGAGTTCCTACGCAGTGCAAGAAAATTGTGCCAAAATGGTGCCACGCCCCCTCTGACGCCCACAAGCCACAATATGTGGCCACAGTTTTGATGCTATTATGAAAATTTTAATTGATATGTATTTGTTTCGTCAATACCTATCGATTGGCCAAATAAAAGTTTGTCACGCGCACTCTAACGCCCAAAAACCCATTAAACGCTTAAGCCTGGCTAGCGCCTACATTTCCGCCTTTCATAGCGCCATCTAACGGATGACTTTGTAACAGGTGGCCAAGGTTCTCAACAGAGTCAACGTTAATTCTCGATAAGGATTTCTATTAAAGGAAATTGCGATGGTTTTCATTTGTCAATACCGAACAATATCCCAAGAACTATGCAGATCAAATCAAGTTAGCCAAATTGGAGGTCTGAGTCAAACAATGGCGTATGTGTGTATGTATGTAAGCATTGCACTCAAAAACATAAACATAAACACAGCTTTTGCTGCAGGACAAAAGCTGCCTGCACTAAAACAGCGCTGGTGCTGATGCTCGTGCTGTAAAGCTGCCAGCTCTAAGAGATCTCCGAATTCAAATTGATAATTTTAACTGAGTAACGGGTATCTAATAGTCGAGGCACTCGACTATAGCGTTCTCACTTGTTTTTTGTTGGTTACGGCGATAGAGAAATATTTAAAGAATATTCATGCCAAATTTCAAGTAAATCGACTGATTAGAACTTGAGATACAGTGGCGACCGTATCAAAAAAGTAGTTTCGAGAAAAACGCGTTGAAAGTTTAACGTTAAGTTTCGGACAGCGTAACTGATAGAATATTATGTATAACTTACATTCTCTTAATCAGCTATCCCAGCACCATACAATGAACTTCAAACGATTAGTGTAGTATATTGGAAATAAGGGTATTGTTATATAAAGAAGGAGAGAAAGTTTTTCATACTAAGGTAGCCCAGGCTTTCAGCCACCTATTGTTGAGTCCTTCGCTCAAGCGGTCTAGTTGCCACGTCACTAAAACGGCCATAACTTTGAAAATAATTTGAGTTTTGAAAAATCCTTTTAGGGAGATATTAGTGAATATAAAAACTATCGAATTATGAAAAATTTTCGATTTTCTGAAATTTCTAGACTAGACGCTGAATCGTGCGTAGCTACTATACACAGCGAACTCTCCCTGACCCACACAATTGAGGCAACGCATAAGCCCTTAAACTGCTTCCAGAACCAGATAACTCTGGTGGAGGCAAGCTTTGCACTAAAACACAGCTTTGTTCTCTTTGGAAACAAGAGACGGCATGCGATCAGCTTCTCCTTGATGAGCTCGCAGATGTAATAGTCCCTAAGGGCGTAAACGCCATCCATTGCGATTTGCACACACTCGCAATGATACAGGACGAACTGGTTTGGTTTCCAGCCACAAAATTTTGGCATTGCAAAAATCGCGTAACGAACATTTTTGGAATTGCAGAGAGACGAGAAATCCTCTCCGCTGGACACAACAGGGCTCAAGAAAACGTCGGCCAAGAAAACGTAAAGCAGGTACTCTCCGAGTACTACTTTCCAAAAATTTCCAAGTTAGCTGCCGAGATCGTAAGAAATTGCAAGACGTGCGCAAAAGCCAAAAACGACAGGCACCCAAAGAAACAGGTGCTTGGCGAGACGCCGACCCCCTCTCACGTAGGAGAAATGCTTCACATTGACATTTTTTCTACGGATAAGAAATACTTCCTCACCTGCATTGACAAGTTTTCAAAATTTGCCGTCGAGCAGCATGTCCACTCAAGATGAAGTGAAGATGAGATCTTCAATTGTCCTTGAGTGGACATACTACAACTTATGATTTTTTTCCCTAGGGCTAGGGTAATCTATTGCGATAATGAACCATCATTAAACTCGCACACAATCACAGCCATGCTAGAGAACAATTTTGGTGTGAGCAATGTAAATTCACCATCCCTCCAAAACGTCTCAAACGGACATATTTTTAAGGGGTTGACAAGTGGAGCGCTTTCACAGCACCCTGTCGGAACTCGCACGTTGCATGAAAATCGACAAAGGGTTAACAGACACTGTGGAATTAATTTTGTTAGCCACCACCAAGTATAGTAAGCCGATTCATTCGGTCATTAACAAACGACCGGTCGACGTGGTGGAAGTGCACCCAAACGATTCGCAAACGGAAATAAAAGACAGGATCATAAGGGCCCAAGACACCCTCAGGGCCATGGAAAATGTCTCCCGACAAAACAGAGTATTCGAAGTCGGAGAGAAAGTCTTGGTTAAGTCAAACCGAAGACTTGGCACTTGGCATAAATTTTTACTAGCTGTAAGCTGAGCTGATAAAATACTTTTTTAAGGTTAAGTTAATTCCGGTTGGTGGTGGGCAACCTTGTCATAAACAAAAATATAGCTCCGAATTCATTCCACAGGTTCAAAATCATCCCAATCCTCTTCTCCTTAGCTATGGCGTCGGCGCACATCACCGACTATTCACAGGCCAAATACATCCCTATTATTGACCGTCGAATACTAGTGTGGGAGGACTTCGCATCCGTTAGACATTCAGCGAACCTTTCAGAGTACAGGCGCGTAGTAGAAGAAACACACATAAGGAAACTTTTAAATGTGGACACAGCTCACCTCCGCGACCTGCTCGACTCGTTAGGCGTACACCACAAGGTAGCCAGGAGTTTAGACTTTTTAGGATCAATATTAAAAGTCGTAGCAGGAACACCAGATGCCGGGGATTTAGAAAGAATTAAATTTACAGAAACACAATTAATCAATTCAAACAATAGCCAAATAGAAATAAATACCAGAATACAAAGTCAAATTAATGAATTAAGGTCAACTGCAAATCAAATCCTAAAATCCATTTATAAGAAACATTACTATCTAGAAACAGTATGTTAACGATGGAACTCCAAAATTTAATGATGGCAATTTCGCTTGCCAAAGTAAACATAGTCAGCACAAACATTTTAGATCACGCAAACCTAGAAAGTTTTTGGGTGGAAGAGCCCACCGCATTTCATTATTAAATTCCCAAAAATTAAATTGGCATGTAAGAAAATTAAATGTTCCCGGTAACGCATAATAATGTGATGCTCGAAAACAGTCTCGAACCGCCGAACCGCGTAGACGTGTCTTTTTGCTCGTCCTGCTGAAAGACTTCCAAAAATCTACAAAGTGACCACCAAAACTAAGAAAAATAGCGATGCCATAGCCCAAGGTCAACATCTCCTTGTGATTAAAACTAAATTTAAAACCGATCTAGCTAATCAAATCAATTAAAAATGTCGAACGCAAATAAAATATTAACAAGTGCAACCGGTAAAGCCACGAAGCCAAGTCGTGATCGGCAACAAATACAACTAGACGAACGACGGCTGTCTTCTGCACGGAACAATGCTTACATTTCAATTGACTCATCGGAGGCAACAACAAAATTAACGTCACTGACCGCTACCGAAAGAGCCCGCTCACTGTCACCAGCGATTTTATGCTCAAGCAGCGCTGCCGTTACTCAGTCGTGGAGTTCACAATGCCCGTCACCTCTCTCTCTCATCGATGCACCGACTACATCGGCTTGTGCGCCCACCAGCACTGTACCCTCTCTTACTACAGCAACGTCAACGACAACAACAACTTTAACGTCTGCGGCTACCCAGTGGCCTATCTCAACACAACAAGTAAAACTTTGCTCTACTGACCCTCTTACGAATAATACTCTCGTACAGACGGGGATCGATCGGTATGTACAAATAAAAAGAAAGCTTAGTCCACAAAAAAACGTAAACTCAAATTGGCCAAAAGTACCAAAAACTTTAGGTAACACACGAACATCCGAAAACAGATTTGCCATACTTGGCGAGACCGAAGAAGACAAGTGTCAGGCGCCTCAAGTCATGAAAGCTGTAAAGCCACCGCCAATATATATTAGGAAACCCAACAGTGTCGATCTGATTAATAAGCTTAAACAAGTAATCGGGCCTAACCACTTCTATATCAATACCCTAAAAAGAGGAAACATATTAGAAACAAAACTCCAGGTTAAGTAAAACTCCAGTAAGAAAGGCCTACAAGTTGTACTTAAAGGTATAGAATCGACTGTTGCGGTAGCAGAAATAGCTGAAGGCCTCACGGAAAATGGCTTCGACGTTAAGCACATCGTAAACATAGTGAACAGGGATAAAATTCCCCAACCACTGTTTAAGATTGAGCTGGCCCCAGAGACGAAACCTCTAAAGAAAAATGCAGTGCATCCTATTTACAATCTGCAATATCTCCTTCACCGAAGAATCACCGTAGAGGAACCGCATAAGCGGAACGGCCCCGTACAGTGTACAAACTGCCAGGAGTTCGGGCATACAAGAACCTACTGCACCCTGCGTCCAGTTTGTGTCGCCTGTGGAGATTTGCATTGCATTGAAGCATGCCTGGGAAACAAAGAAGACCCTATTCTGAGGAAATGCAGTAATTGTGGGGGAAATCATACTGCCAACTACCGGGGCTGTCCCGTCTACAAAGAACTCAAGAGCCGCCTAAATTAGAGACGCAGTAATCCACTCGCGGCTCAACACTCTGCCCAACCAAACATCTTCACCCCATCAACAACCACTCCTGGTGTCTCCTTTGCCAACGCACTCCGCTACCCTGGAATCTCACAAACATCTACCGCTCAACCTGCAGCATTGCGTCCACAGCCACCCATATCAAACCTAGATGATTTTCCGCTCTTGAGCCAAAATGGCCAAACAACAAGTCAACCTTCTACGCAGCAAAACCAAACTCTTCCCTCACAAACACTTAGCGGTCTACAATCCACACTAGCTACTTTTGCAAACGTCATGATGACGATTCAAAGTTCCCTTCAAGAACTACTGCGAAACCAGAGCCTTCTAATGGAACTGCTGATCAAACAAAAGTCTGTATAAATGGACTCCTTAAGAATATGCTTCTGGAACGCAAACGGCGTTTCCCGGCACAAAAACGAACTCCTACAGTTCCTAAACAGCCACAATATCGATATCATGCTACTTTCTGAAACCCATCTAACTAATAAAAACTACTTCCATATCATCGGATATATATTCCACGCGACCAACCACCCGGACGGTAAAGCACACGGAGGTACCGGTATACTCATAAAACAACGCATAAAACATCATCCCTTGGAGACATTCGCTACTAACTACCTGCAGGCCACATCCCTACGCATAAACCTAATTGGCGACCCACTTACCCTATCCGCCCACGCTTCAGTATTGCAGAAAATGAGTTTATGAATTTCTACAACTCACTAGGACGCTGCTTTATAGCTGCCGGTGATTATAACGCAAAGCATCCCCACTGGGGATCTCGTCTTATCAACCCCAAAGGCCGCCAATTATACAACGCTATTATCACTCCTGGTAATGCGCTTGACTTTGTCTCACCAGCTAGGCCTACATACTGGCCCACAGATCCAAATAAACAACCTGACTTTATCGATTTCGCTGTTACTAGAAGAGTTCGCACAGGCTGATAAACATAAAAACCTTAGAAGAGCTTACATCGGACCATTCGCCAGTTCTCCTCTGTCTATCTGAACAGCCGCAGCTTCTGGAACGCCCCCAACATCTAACATCAAACAAAACAAACTGGCTGAAGTACAAAAAATATGTAAGTGCACACATCGAACTTGATCCTGAAATTTCCTCTGAATCTGACATTGACAAGTCGCTTAAACACCTCACGGACGTAATGTCCTCTGCCGCCAACATTCTACGCCAGAACCCTCATCCACAAACCCGCTAAGAACTGGACGCTCAAGTATCCAGATCGAGTCTCTCCTACTTGAAAAACGTAGACTTCGCAGAGACTGGCAGACTCATCGGTCCCCAGCTACTAAGAAAAGACTTAATGAAGCATCTCGAAAATTGTCGAAGGCCCTCTCTACCGAAAAGAACCAGGCCCAACGGGCCTACATTGCGAAACTATCCCCGACGGGTAATAAATTCCCACTATGGAGAGCGCACCCAAACATGCAGCCACCAATAGATCCCGATTGGCCAATTCGATCACAAACAGGTGCCTGGGCGCGCAGTGACGAAGAAAGAGCTAACACCTTTGCCCATCACTTGAAAAACGTCTTCAAGCCCCACCCGCCATCCAACCAACCACTCTACCGAACGTCTCGCTAGCGTCGCCGTCCTCCCCAGTTACCCTTGAAACCAGCACAATACTTAAGGCTATTAAAGAACACATAAACCCAAAAAAGGCTCCTGGTCACGATTTTATTTCTCCAAAAATGATAATTGAATTACCTGCATGCACAGTCAGATGCATCGCATTTATATTTAACTCAATATTGAAATGGGGCTACTTTCCTGACCAATGGAAAAAGTCTGTCATTACAATGATCCCGAAGCCAGGAAAAGACAAATCCCAGCCTTCCTCGTACCGGCCCATCAGTCTGCTCCCATGTCTATCAAAGCTATTTGAAAAACTGCTTTTTGTTCATCTAGTAACATCCCTTCAAAACAACAGAACGATCCCTCTGCACCAATTCGGATGTAGAGAAAAGCATGAAACTATCGAACAGGTAAACCGATTAACATCTGAAATTCGCACGGCTTTCGAACACAAGCAATATTGCAGTGCCTTATTTCTGGACGTATCACAAGCATTTGATCGCGTCTGGATCGACGCTCTGGTATACAAAATCAAAACCCTCCTACCGGAAAACACTCACAAGTTGCTTGAGTCATACCTCAGAAACAGAGTTTTCACCGTGAGATGTAAAACCTTTACTTCAACCATCCGCAACATCGAAGCTGGAGTACCCCAAGACAGTGTGCTTGGACCAATTCTGTACATCCTTTACACGGCAGACATTCCAACAAGCCGCCAGACCCTCATCTCAACCTTTGCTGACGACACTGCCATTGTCAGCCGCTCGAAATGCCCAAAAACAGCTACAGCCCATTTAAAAGAACACCTGGTAGCTGTAGAAAAATGGCTCGCAGACTGGCGTATCAAAGTCAATGAGCAAAAGTGTAAGCACATTTCATTTACACTGAACTTGTCGAAATGCCCACCACTGACGCTAAACAACAAGCCGGTTCCACAAGCAGACGAAGTCACCTATCTCGGCATACACCTAGACAGGAGGCTTACCTGGAGAAAGCATATAGAAGCAAAGAAGACCCATTTAAAACTAAAGGCCAGCAGCCTTCACTGGCTCATGAACTACCGCTCCCCCCTTCCACTCGAATATAAAGTACTACTGTATAACTCGTGCTTAAAGCCGATCTGGACCTACGGTTCCGAGCTCTGGGGAAACGCAAGCAGCAGCAATATAGAAATTATTCAAAGAGTACAATCAAAGACCCTACGAACAATAACTGGAGCCCCCTGGTACATCCGCAATGCAAACATCCAGAGAGACCTGGATATAAATCCCGTAAAAGAAGAAATTGTTTCCAGAAAAATTAAATATGAAGCCAGATTATCAAATCACCCAAACCTGCTTGCCAGACAACTCAACCGGCTAAGCTATCATTCCCGTCTTCAGCGGAATGATTTCCCATCCCTTTTTCAATAACAATAACAATAACGTAACATAGATTAAGATTTGAAAACTTATTGTTAGTCTCTTAAGTAATAGAGAAAATCCAATAAATAAGAATAAAGTATAAAAAAAAAAAAAAGGTTAGTGGATAATATAATAGCAGAATGCAATGGGGAAATGCATGCGATCCAGAATTGCTCCACAACACCAGGAGTCACTTTCTTCCGACTATCAGCGGAGACCATATGCGCCCAAGAGCTCCACACAGGTGGAGTTGCGCACTGCGATACCCAACCAAGCAATTTACATCCGATCACTTATGTGGACGATGGAATTATCATCATCAATGATCAATCAGCGATCAATCGTTTTTTCTATAAAAATTACATTTTTAAGCCGTCGAAAAAACTATTTTTAAGGGGTGTGCAAACGTTTTTTGTTAAAAAATTACATTTTTAAGCCGTCGGCGAACGTTTTTGTCAAAATTAACTATTTCAAGAAGTGGGCAACGATTTTTGTTTTGAATTTCTTAAATTTCACGAGATGGGCAAACATGGTCATCTTTTATTAAAAAAAAAAAATTTTAAGGGGTGGAAAACAAATTTTTCTGCAGTTAAATATGATCAAAACTTAAAAGTCGAATATTTTCAAAAGTATTAACATTTTCAAAATTCTAACAGATGGGCAAATGTAAGAAAACAATTCTCTTGCGATTAAAAAAAATTTGAAAAAGTCAACCTTTATGTTTTCGAGAATGTTCGAAAATTTTCGAAGATTCCATATTTTCAAAACTAAAGGTGGGCAAAAAAAATTAAAAAGTGGGCAAACATGGGTAAAAATGGGCAAACGATTACGCTATGATGAAAGAGACTCGTGGAAGTAAAACTTCCTAATTGAGGCCCAACCAATGTAGCATCTGCATACTAAGCTTTTTCTTCAAAAAACTAATTTATAAGTAAGTAAGTATATATAGGTGTGACAGTCCCCCTAGACGGGGAGGTGGAGTCTTAATGATTTAAACATCTCGTCAGTCGAGATATTTTTTGAGGAATTCAATACCATTCAATTTTCTTGCGTAAAGTTATCGCGTTCTGGTAACTCTCTATATATAACTTGCGCATATATTCCGCCGTTGTCTGAACTTCCTCTGCGTCAGAGGAGTTTTTTTAAGTAATTAAAATGATTTGCGTAAAGTTATCGCTTCCTTGTTACTCTATATATATAACTTGCTCATATTTGCAACACCATTTTATATCAATTAATTCTTGGTGTCAACACGGATTAATTAAACAAAGATCCACAATCACTAACCTTTTTAAAAAAGGGCTTCAATAGTAGTTTTTAAACAGACGTCAATTACACTGACTTTGGTAAAGCATTTGAGTTTGTAAATCACCTATATGGATTTCCAGTTATATCAATGGCAGGTAAAGCATTTGAGCTTGTAAATCACTTATATGCATTTCCAGTTATATGACTGGCAGGTCGCAAAAGGTCCTTTTTAAAAATGATATTTCTAAAATTCAATTTCAAGGGCGCCATCTTGGTCCGCTTCTTTTTCCAATATTTATTTACGATCTTCCCTCAATTATAAGTCATTCTCGCGTACTTATGTAGGCAATTTCATGCAATTTATAAGTTTCTTAAAATCTTTAAATATATAAGATAACGCCTTGCCCCCTTGATCTCGAGGATGCAAGTTCGTGGAGCAGGAATTATGCCGAAATGAGTACCAGTTTATAACTAAGGCCAAAAACAGCGTGAGGAGTGTGTATAAAAATCTTGAGCATAATTTATCTGAAAAAAACTACTTCCACGATCAACATAATGGAGAACTCATAAAACATATCTCCCAAGCTAGAACCGAGACTTTACCTCTAAATGTCAGGCCATACAGCAGCAACCCATCACTGGAATGCAGCCTCTGCAACATGCGAGAAATCGAGGATGTTCAACACTACATTGCAGTCTGCCCTATTCTGAGAGAGATTCGTTTTACATGTTTAACGAAAACCACCCTTGCGAATCGGAAATCCACAGTCTTCTTAATGGGGAAACTGGGAGAATCAGGCAATCTTCATTACAAAAGCAAGTTACTACAGAAAAAAATTATTTTAGAACAATTTTAGAATCTAACTTAACTAAATTAACCGACTGACGGCATTAAAGCCATTGTCGTTGTAAAGAATTTTCTTTGTTTATTTGTTTTGATGTAACATTAAATATGTACAGCCAGCTATAAATAAGCAACAAAGAAAAACAAAACACAAACAAAAAATAAACAACCTACTATTACTATAAGATAACAAACAGCCATACAGATTAGGGATAATGTTAATGCAACGAACTCTTGGACGCTGTTAAATGAATTTGCGGGGGCACAGGAGTCCTATGTTTCTTGGAGGCAAACGGCGGCCGCTGCCTACCATAAATTCAGACGGTACGATGGCAGCGCACGCCATTACCAGGCGGTGATCATTGTAAGAAGTAAAGTCAGAGGCCCCGCCGATACCGTGTTGTCATCGTTTTGAACTGTATTGAATTTCGATGCGATTATAAGTCGCTTCGATTTCACATATAGTGACAAACGACCGATGCATGTCATCGAACAAGAATTAGGCACTCTCAGACAGGGTGGCCTAACCTTATTACAATACTACGATGAGGTAGAGAAAAAGCTTACGCTGTTAACTAATAAAGTAAACATGAAGTATGAACGAAATATGGCAGCGGTATTATTCGAAAAATTCCGTGCTGACGCTTTGCGAGTATTTATATCCCGGCAAAGCCGAAAGACTTGCCTTCGGCCCTAGTCTTGGCACAAGAGGTTGAGTCCAACGAGAAGTCAAAAAGATAAAGATCGCAAAATGAGACCGAAGTTGCAAAGGCGTCATCAGGATAGAAATTCTTTGCAAACATACCCCCAGTTAGGTGCTAATAGAAACCCGCATTACACTAAAGAAGTTAAAGCGCAGATCCATTCTGACCCGCGCAATAGTAAATTGCAGAGTATACCGAGCGCACAGTCGCCCCAAGGAGGCAACAAAGGGTAAAGCAGTAGCAAAAATTAACGATGATGCTATTTGCGAGTATGATTCAGACGTAATTAATTTTTTAGGCGAATATCCCTGTTACCCGTCATCGGACGAAGAGTAGCAGAGGTGCACATGAAGTTCTTGATTGACAAGGGCGCATCCCATTTAATTCTGTGTTCACAATCCATTCCATTCATGGCGAGACCACAATCAAAGAAAAATGCTTCATATCGCTATTCAACATTAAGGCGTCCTTTTTTGTATTACCAGACTTATCTACATTCGACGGAATAATCGGCCTAGACCTGTTAACACAGGCAGGGGCATCTCTCTGTTTAGCTTCCGGCCAACTGAAATGGGGTACGGAAGCCGAAAAAATCTCGTTCCATTCGTGCACTGATGTAAATTTGACCAATATATTGCTAAAAATGCTCAGGGATAGGAAAAAGGCTTTTGCAAATCCAGATGAAGCCCTACCGTATAACAGTTCGGTGGTCGCCACCATTAGGACGGAAAACGATGAGCCTATTTATGCGAAATTATATCCGTACCCTATGGGGCGGCCGACTTGGTAAACAAGGAAATACAAAATCGGTATAATTCAAAAATCAGTGTCCCCTTACAATAGCACAATATGGGTAGTAGACAAGAAGGGCACTGTCGATGAGGGTAACAAGAACATGCGACTATTAATAGACTTTCGCAAACTTAATGAGAGAACAATATCCGACAAGTACCCCAGGTCAGAGCCATTAAAGACTTTCCGGAACCAAAGTCTGTATGCGAAGTCCGGTTGTTCCTCGGCCTGGCGAGTTATTACAGATGTTTTATAAAGGATTTTGCAGCTATAGCAAGACCTATTTCTGATATCCTAAAAGGGGAAAATGGAACTGTTAGTAGACATATTAGACATAGTAGTTAGTTAGTAGACATAGGATGCTGAGACACCCCGATTATAAGAGTGCATTTGATCGAACGACAGATGCCTCGGCCTATGGCATTGGTGCAGTGCTGTCTCAAGAGGGACGCCCCATTACAATGATCTCAAGGACATTGAAAAATAGTGAGGTAAATTATGCCACTAACGAAAGAGAATTGTTGGGTATAATTTGGGCATTGGCCAAACTGCGGCACTACTTGTTCGCGGTCAAGGATATAAATATCTTTACCGACCACCAGCCATTAACTTTTGCTGTTTCGGAATCCAATCCGAATGCAAAAATCAAAAGGTGGAAAGCGCGAATTGATGAATCCGGGGCGCGCATTTTTTACAAGCCGGGTAAAGAAAATCTGGTTGCCGATGCACTATCTCGGCTCGAACTTCAACATTTTTTAACAATTAATAAAAAAAAAAGCAATAGATATTTTTACTATCCGTTTTTTTATCAATTGTTTATTAAACTAATAGAAGTATATAAAATAAATTTAAAAGAAAAATAATAGTTTTCATTGAGTTATTCATTCTTGAAGAAGAGGGGGTAAAAAAGAGGTCGTGTCCGCGTCGCATGATTTCTATGCTTGTCGTTATCTCAAAAATAAAACCATGATCATTCTAAATGAGTACGAATGTCGCTATGGCATGAAGCACCAAAAAAAAAAACATATTTTTTCATGAAATGGCGGCTACTCAAAGAAAAAAGTCGAATTTTTTTACTAATTTTTCCATTTTGTCAAATTTATAAAAATATTATAAATTCAAAATTTTTAATTTTTGTTGCTTCATGCCAAATTTCAAGTAAATCGACTGATTAGAACTTGAGATATAGTGGCGAACCCATCTAAAATAGTAGTTTCGAGAAAAACGCGTTGAAAGTTTAACGTTAAGTTTCGGACAGCGTAACTGATAGAATATTATGTATAACTTACATTCTCTTAATCAGCTATCCCAGCACCATACAATGAACTTCAAACGATTAGTGTAGTATATTGGAAATAAGGGTATTGTTATATACAGAAGGAGAGAAAGTTTTTCATACTAAGGTAGCCCAGGCTTTCAGCCACCTATTGTTGAGTCCTTCGCTCAAGCGGTCTAGTTGCCACGTCACTAAAACGGCCATAACTTTGAAAATAATTTGAGTTTTGAAAAATCCTTTTAGGGAGATATTAGTGAATATAAAAACTATCGAATTATGAAAAATTTTCGATTTTCTGAAATTTCTAGACTAGACGCTGAATCGTGCGTAGCTACTATACACAGCGAACTCTCCCTGACCCACACAATTGAGGCAACGCATAAGCCCTTAAACTGCTTCCAGAACCAGATAACTCTGGTGGAGGCAAGCTTTGCACTAAAACACAGCTTTGTTCTCTTTGGAAACAAGAGACGGCATGCGATCAGCTTCTCCTTTATGAACTCGCAGATGGATTAGTCCCTAAGGGCGTAAACGCCATCCATTGCGATTTGCACACACTCGCAATGATACAGGACGAACTGGTTTGGTTTCCAGCCACAAAATTTTGGCATTGCAAAAATCGCGTAACGAACATTTTTGCAATTGCAGAGAGACGAGAAATCCTCTCCGCTGGACACAACAGGGCTCAAGAAACCGTCGGCCAAGAAAACGTAAAGCAGGTACTCTCCGAGTACTACTTTCCAAAAATTTCCAAGTTAGCTGCCGAGATCGTAAGATTGCAAGACGTGCGCAAAAGTCAAAAACGACAGGCACCCAAAGAAACAGGAGCTTGTCAAAACGCCGACAACCTCTCACGTAGGAGAAATGCTTCACATTGACATTTTTTCTACGGATAAGAAATACTTCCTCACCTGCATTGAAAATTTTTTTAAATTTGCCGTCGTGCAGCATGTCTACTCAAGATGAAGTGAGTGGACATACTACAACTTATGATTTTTTTCCCTAGGGCTAGGGTAATCTATTGCGATAATGAACCACCATCGCACACAATCACAGCCATGCTAGAGAACAATTTTGGTGTGAGCAATGCAAATGCACCATCCCTCCATAACGTCTCAAACGGACAAGTGGAGCGCTTTCACAGCACCCTGTCGGAACTCGCACGTTGCTTGAAAATCGACAAAGGGTTAACAGACACTGTGGAATTAATTTTGTTAGCCACCACCAAGTTTAGCAAGCCGATTCATTCGGTCATTAACAAACGACCGGTCGACGTGGTGGAAGTGCACCCAAACGATCCGCAAACGGAAATAAAAGACAGGATCATAAGAGCCCAAGACACACTCAGGGCCAGGGAAAATGTCTCCCGACAAAACAGAGTGTTCGAAGTCGGCGAGAAAGTCTTTGTTAAGTCAAACCGAACACTTGGCATCAAGCTCACACCACTGTGTGAGGAGAAAGCCGTAGAAGCGGACCTGGGGACCACGGTCCTCATCAAGGGGAGGATGGTCCACAAAGACAACATAAGATAAAAAACAGTTTTTAACCATTATTTTCCATTTAGCCACTTTGCACAAATTTTTACTAGCTGTATGCTTAGCTGATAAAATACTTACCTAAGGTTAAGTTAATTCCGGTTGGTGGTGGGCAACCTTGTCATAAACAAAAATATAGCTCCGAATTCATTCCACAGGTTCAAAATCATCCCAATCCTCTTCTCCTTAGCTATGGCGTCGGCGCACATCACCGACTATTCACAGGCCAAATAAATCCCTATTATTGACGGTCGAATACTACTGTGGGAGGACTTCGCATCCGTTAGACACTCAGCGAACCTTTCAGAGTACAGGCGCGTAGTAGAAGAAACACACATGAGGAAACTTTTAAATGTGGACACAGCTCACCTCCGCGACCTGCTCGACTCGTTAGGCGTACACCACAAGGTAGCCAGGAGTTAGACTTTGTAGCATCAATATTAAAAGTCGAAGCAGGAACACCAGAAGTCGGGTATTTAGAAAGAATTAGATTTACAGAAATACAATTAATCAATTCAAACAATAGCCAAATAGAAATAAATACCAGAATACAAAGTCAAATTAATAAATTAATGTCAACTGCAAATCAAATCCTAAAATCCATTTATAAGAAACATTACTATCTAGAAACCGTATGTTAACGATGGAACTCCAAAATTTAATGATGGCAATTTCGCTTGCCAAAGTAAACATAGTCAGCACAAACATTTTAGATCACGCAAACCTAGAAAGTTTTTGGATGGAAGAGCCCACCGCATTTCATTATTAAATTCCCAAAAATTAAATAAGCATGTAAAAAAATTAAATGTTCCCGGTAACTCATAATAATGTGATGCTAAGGTTAGTGGATAATATAATAGCAGAATGCAATGGGGAAATGCATGCGATCCAGAATTGCTCCACAACACCAGGAGTCACTTTCTGCCGACTATCAGCGGAGACCACATGCACAAACTAAAAAGTGAGCAAACATGGGTAAAAATGGGCAAACGATTACGCTAGAACTGTGTTCTCCTTTATCGCCTGATACCGCTTAAGGACTACTCAAGTTTGGTTTGACCACGACCTAGCACCGTTGTAGCCTCAGCCTAGACCGCTGGTGGTAGACCGCAGAAGGGGAACAACACGCAGATTCAATGAAAAGAACCGAAGAGCACTCCCTCGGATCAGCAGCCTATCGCAGCAAGGTATTACATGTCATGAGACCTTAGATATTATGAAGTCCCTGCCGGACTTCGAGGGTAAAAATGAGACGTACGTCTCATGGAGAAAAGCGGCGCACTCCGCATATAAAGTGTAAGAAAAATACGATGATAGTGCCAAACATTACAAAGCTTTAGGGATACTAAGAAATAAAATAAAAAGTTCAGCCGATATGGTTCTTTCGTCGTTCGACACACCTCTGAACTTTAGGTCCATAATAAACCGACTAGACTTCACATACGCGGACAAGCGACCGGTATATTTAATAGAACAGGAGATGTCAACGCTCCGCCAAGGAAACATGACACTCTTACAGTACTATGACGAAGTAGAGAATAAACTGACTCTGCTTATAAATAAGACAATTATGACCTACGACAACACCGTAGCTGCTCCATTGAACGAAAAATACAGAGCGGATGCGCTACGCGTTTTTATTTCTGGAACAAGAAAATCGCTAAGCGATGTTCTTTTTTCAGCAAGACCATCTGAATGTCCTTCCGCTCTAGCGCTAGCACAGGAAGTAGCATGGAGGAAAAACTCCAGAGGTCCGAACAAAGACAACTGAACAGAGAAAGAAATCCAATAACAGAATCTAGATTCCACTCGGAGGGTAAAAAACCCCCATTTTAATAAAAGGCCAAGACAGCCACATAGACAAGATCCGGTACAGCCAATGGATGTCGATAGCTCATCTCGCTTTAGACAGCCAACTCAAAATCAACAAAGTGGTCCGTTTCAAAGACAGCCCCAAAAAAGTCAGGGGCAGACAAATCCACAAAATTTCCAAGCGAACGCTTACAATAACCAGGGACTGACAAGTAAAAGACCTAATAGTAGTAGCGCTAGGTACACAGGACCGAAGCACCAAAGAATAAACCATTTAGCGTTAGACAACGATTTATCGAACGAAAACAATGACGAATACCCTACAGTAGCAGAGGAAGAAGTAGAAGATGTAGACGATGACCCTGTAGAATAAGGCGAAATATATTTTTTAGGCATAACTCCCTGCTCCCATTCATAGAAACGGATATCGCAGGGAGGAAAATCAAACTTTTGATGGACACAGGGGCTTCCAAAAATTATATCAAGCCTATGAAAGAATTAAAAAACATTATTTACGTAAATAAAACTTTTTCTGTAAAATCAATCCATGGTCACAACACCATAAATAAAAAATGTATGATGCACCATTTTAACACAACTACAACATTTTTCTTATTACCGAACTTAACGACCTTTGATGGAATAATCGGACTCGACTTACTAAAAAAACTGATGTCGTACTGGACCTAAAAGACAAGAAATTTCTTGTCTTTTAGGTCCAGTACGACATCAGTTTATTAATTAATAATAAACCGATGAGCAGGGAAACACAAAAAAACGCCTAGTAATAGACTTTCGAAAACTTAACTTAAAGACAATATATGACAAATACCCTATCCCGAATGTTGTTTTTATCCTGGCAAATTTGGGGAGGGCGAAACACTTTACCACATTGGATTTGAAGTCTGGCTTCCACCAGATGCTTCTCGCCGAAAACGACAAAGAGAAAACGGCCTTCTCAGTAGGAAATGGGAAATATGAATTTTGCAGACTGCCCTTTGGATTGAAGAATGCGCCCAGTATTTTTCAGAGAGCCATCGATGATGTGCTAAGAGAACAAATAGGGAAGTCATGTTTATGTTTATGACGTAATTATTTTTTCAGAAAATAAGCATGATCATGTGAAACACATAGCATGGGTCTTGGACAAATTATATGAGGCCAACATGAGGGTTTCGCGTGAAAAATCTAATTTCTTTAAAGAAAGCGTAAAGTATTTAGGTTTCGTAGTTTCACGAGGAGGCATAAGAACATACCCTACCAAAGTAGATGCAATTCGTAACCACGAGCAACCAACCACACTATTTAATGTCAGATCATTCCTTGGATTAGAAAGTTACTATAGGTGTTTTATAAGGACTTAAAAGGAGAGAATGGCAAATTAAGCGCAGGTCAATCAAAAAAATACCCGTTTACTTTGATGAACATCAGTGCCAGGCATTTGAGAAGCTTAACAATGTTCTCGCGTCAGAAAACGAAATGTTATTATATCCAAATTATAAAAAACCTTTGACTTAACGACAGATGCTTCGTCTTTCGGTTTGGGAGCAGTCTTATCTCAGGACGGAAAACCCATAGCCATGATATCACGAACTTTAAAAAAAGGGAACTAAATTATGCAACAAACGAAAGAGAGTTGTTGGCAAGTGTGTGGGCCTTAAAGAGCCTCAGATATTACCTATACGGCGTAAAAAATTTAAACATTTTTACTGACCACCAACCACTAATATTCGCCGTCTCAGATCGCAATCCAAACGCAAAAATTACGCGCTGGAAAGCTTTCATTGACGAGCACAATGCACAAATTTTTTACAAGCCAGGAAAAGAGAACTACGTTGCTGACGCGCTGTCCCGACAGCACATTCACTCGCTAGAAGAAGATGCGCAGTCAGTTATTGCCACAATACATAGCGAATTATCACTAACCTACACCATCGAAAAAACGGACAAGCCGGTCAACTGCTTTCGGAACCAAATAATAATAGAAGAAAGCGGAACTGCTTCAGTTAGAACGGTTATTATGTTTTGGTGAAAAGACTCGACATCTCTTATATTTCTCGGATAGAGAAACACTTATGCAGAAAATATGTGATGTGGTCAAGAAGGACGTAGTCAATGCAATTTTTTGCGAACTGCCAGTACTGGCATTTATCCAGCATAAATTAATAGAAACATTTCCGACAACCACTTTTCGTTACACAAACCGCATGGTGACCGACATCTTAGACAAAAACGAACAAAAAGAAATTACTGTGTCAGAACATAACAGGGCTCATAGAGCTGGACAGGAAAACGTGAAGCAGATCATGCAGGACTATTTTTTTCCCAAAATGACTCATATGGCAAATGAGGTCGTCGCAAATTGTAAAATTTGCCAGAAGGCAAAATATGATCGACACCCTCAGAAACAGATTCTCGGGGAAACACCTATTCCCTCATACACGGGCGAAATATTACATATTGACATATTTTCGACCGACAAAAAATACTTTCTTACTTGTGTAGATAAATTTTCAAAATTTTCAATTGTCCAACCAATTGCTTCCAGAACCATTGCAGACGTAAATACCGCGATCTTACAACTTATAAATTTCTATCGACGACTAAAAACAATATATTGCGATAATGAGCCTTTTATTAAATCCGAAACAATTAAGTCCCTTTTAAGTAACCGGTTTAACGTACAAATCGTTAATGCACCGCCTCTTCATAGTACATCGAACGGACAAGTGGAAAGATTCCACAGTACACTGACAGAAATTGCACGGTGCTTAAAAATTGAAAGAAGTATTGAAGACACTGTTGAACTAATACTTCTCGCGGCTATAGAATACAATAGAACTATTCACTCAGTAACAAATAAAAGACCCATTGACATAATACACTCATCGACCATTGAGCTTAACACAGAAATTAGGGATAAAGTCTTAAATGCCCAGAACATTCAACTACAAAGATTGAACAAAACAAGACAAGACATAAATTTTCAGGTAGGAGACAAGGTTCTTGTGAAATCAAATAAGAGGTTGGGAAACAAACTTTCAGAGTTGTACTCCGAGGAAACCGTCGAAGCAGACTTGGGGACCACAGTCTTACTGGTCCATAAGGACAATTTGAGGTAATTACAATAAATCTTATTTTCCTTTTATATTTTTATCTTCGACACACTAGGATTTGGATGATTCTACTCCTCGCCGTACCAATAGCAGCTAAAATATCCGACTACACGACCTCAAATTACATACCAATCATAGACGGTCATGTGACTATTTGGAGACACTTCCAATACCTCAAACACTCAACCAACTTAACCATGTACTCGGAAATAGTTAAAGAAACAGAAGAAATGAGAAACCATTTCCCACAGTCACATATGAGGCAGATATTAGACTCAGATTTACGACACATTAAGACTCTCATAGATACCGTAAATGTTCATCATAGACACGCTAGATGCATACATTTATTAGGCACCGCATTAAAAATTGTAGCCGGTACTCCAGATTTTGATGACTTTGAGAACATTAAATTTAGGCAGAAAGAACTCATAGAATCAGAAAGTAGACAAATAAATATTAACACAAAGACCCAGGAACAAATAAACATCCTAACGAACACGGTAAACATTTTAGTAAAAAATGCAAAAGCAAGACAGATAAATACAAAAAATTTATATGAGAACTTGCTATCAAGAAGTAGAATTATTATTTCCGAACTCGAAGCCTTAATGTTAATTGGTATAATCAACCCCGCGATTTTAGACTCAAATGATTTACAAAATTTAATCAATGAACATTGAACAATGAAGCAGCTCAAATTAAAGTTTTATTAAATAATAACTTTTTACACTTTATATTAAAATATCCTAAGCCCTACATAGCTTGTAAGAAAATAATCTTGCACCCCGTTGAACACAACGGCACTATTCTTAATTTTGCTGGAGGCAATAGTATAGCTGACTGCGGTAACAAAATCATGCCCATTGGAAACCGCAGCGCTGCCCTTACGACAACATTCTGCAGAGAAATGCCCTATCCAACATGCGCACAACAACTCCACTCAGGAGGCAACGCACACTGTTCGACTCGCACCAGCCACCTCGAGCCACTAACAATCATCGATGACGGCGTTATTATTCTCAATAACGGAACAGCTACGGTCAATGGACAACTGGTAACTGGAACGTACCTCGTTACATTCATCAAGGAGGTAAAAGTAAACAACACCTTATACCGAAACTTGAAGAGCAATGTAAAAAAGTTCCCAGCACCCGCTGCATAAACGGTCCTTAACATTACAGACCAGGAAATACTGATCAGGAAATACTGAGTTTACCATACTTACAGAAATTAAATATAGAAAACCTACGATACATTTGCGATATGGAAAAGAGACAGGTAAACCGGCCTATAATATCTGGAGTGGCCGCGATCGCTTTCTTCGCCATCTGCTTTATCATTTTCAAGCTCTACCAAAGACGCCAGCGAGTTCGTCGCCAGCATGACCTTCAAGTTATAATTGACGGTTTCAAGAAGTCCGAGGACGTCCTTCATCTAAGCGGGGGAAGAGTTAACACGGTCACCCGGCAACAGAGAAGTTGCCAAGCTGATCACGCATAGCCGGCATGAGAATAATACAAAGCCACGACACCTGCAGATATTGCCCAACGACTGTACCAGAAGCCCAAGCTTCGGTCAGCGCTATCAGCGGGCAATGCACTGCGACGCAACCGACGGCTACCCAACACCAGACACGGGGCGCCGGGTCAGCACTTTCAGGGCATAGGGCTAGCTTTCGTTATAAGAATTTATGTACTTAGTATTTAGTTGAATTTTGGAAATAAATCGCGACGGTCATCGCCTCTCGAAACCTATGTCTTCTCATTCGCGCAGTACCGCGCGTCTTAAGTAAAAACCTGAATAAGGAAATAATTAATTTATATATAGGTGTGACAGTCTCCTAGACGGGGGGGTGGAGTCTTAATTTAAGTTGATTTAAACTTCTCGTTAGTGGATATATTCTTTGAGGAATTCAATACCACTCAATTTTCTTGCGTAAAGCTATCTAACTTGCGCATATATTCCGCCGTTGTCTGAACTTCCTCTACGTCAGAGGAGTTTTTTTAAGTAATTAAGATTATTTGCGTTAAGTTATCGCTTCCTGGTAACTCTATATATATAACTTGCTCATATTTGCAGCACCATTTTATATCAATTAATTCTTGGTGTCAACACGGATTAATTAAACAAGATCCACAATCACTAACCTTTTTAAAAAATGGCTTCTTGCAATTTCATGCAATTTAGAAGGTAAGAAAGTTAAAATCTTTAAACGTGAGGAGTGTGTATAAAAATCTTGAGCATAATTTATCTGAAAAAAACTACTTCCACGATCAACATAATGGAGAACTCATAAAACATATCTCCCAAGCTAGAACCGAGACTTTACCTCTAAATGTCAGGCCATACAGCAGCAACCCATCACTGGAATGCAGCCTCTGCAACATGCGAGAAATCGAGGATGTTCAACACTTCATTGCAGTCTGCCCTATTCTGAGAGAGATTCGTTTTACATGTTTTACGAAAACCACCCATTGCGAATCGGATCTCGACAGTCTTCTTAATGGGGAAAACTGGGAGAATCTGGCAATCTTCATTACAAAAGCAAGTTACTACAGAAAAAATTATTTTAGAACAATTTTAGAATCTAATTTAACTAAATTAACCGAATGACGGCATTAAAGCCATTGTCGTTGTAAAGCATTTTTTTTGTTTATTTGTTTTGATGTAACTTTAAATATGTACAGCCAGCTATAGATAAGCAACAAAGAAAAACAAAACACAAACAAAAAATAAACAACCTACTACTACTATAAGATAACCAACAGCCATACAGATTAGGGATAATGTTCAATGCAACGAACTCTTGGACGCTGTTAAATGAATTTGCGGGGGCACAGGAGTCCTATGTTTCTTGGAGGCAAACGGCGGCCGCTGCCTACCATATATTCAGACGGTACGATGACAGCGCACGCCATTACCAGGCGGTGATCATTGTAAGAAGTAAAGTCAGAGGCCCCGCCGATACCGTGTTGTCATTGTTTGGAACTGTATTGAATTTCGATGCGATTATAAGTCGCTTCGATTTCACATATAAAGACAAACGACCGATGCATGTCATCGAACAAGAATTAGGCACTCTCAGACAGGGTGGCCTAACCTTATTACAATACTACGATGAGGTAGAGAAAAAGCTTACACTATTAACTAACAAAGTCATGTCATATGAACGAAATATGGCAGCGGTATTATGCGATAAATTCCGTGATGACGCTTTGCGATTATTTATATCAGGCCTGAAGCGGAATCTTCCATTCGGCAAAGCCGAAAGACATGCCTTCGGCTCTAGCCTTGGCACAAGAGGTTAAGTCCAACCATGAGAGCTATCTTTTCGCAACCACTTTTGCGAAAAGTCAAGAAGATAAAGATCGCAAAATGAGACCGAAGTTGCAAAGGCGTCATCAGGATAGAAATTCTTTGCAAACAGACCCCCAGTTAGGTGCTAAGAGAAACCCGAATTACACTAAACATATTAAAGCGCAGATCCATTCTGACCCGCGCAATAGTAAACCGAGCGCACAGTCGCCCCAAGGAGGCAACAAAGGGTAAATCACGTCACCCAGGGCACAGAACAGGCAGGGAAATCTTACGCCAACACTGCTTGCAGCGCAGTAGCAGAAATTAATGATGATGCTATTTGCTGGTATGATTCAGACGTAATTAATTTTTTAGGGGAATATCCCTGTTACCCGTCATCGGACGAAGAGTAGCACAAGCGTGTGTGGAAGGACTTATGACGGGAAATAAAAAAATATTAAGCGCAGAAAAGTTTCCGGCACGGAGTCCACCGGCTGGTGACTGGTTCCATCTCCGCATGTAAAAAAAAATCTGAAGAGAATTAAATAAAAAGGAAGAATCATACATATAATATTATATTTATTTATCTATTTATTTATATATTCCATTTCTTTATTATCTATTTATTTCCTAAAATTATACATTTATTTATTTCGAACATTTATTTATTTTGAACATTTATTTATTTATTTAAAATTTATTTTCTATATTTATTTTCCGTTATTATAAATTTGTATTTATATCTGTGTAATTATTATTTGCCAGTCCTTATTTTAATATTTATTATTCTTCTTAAGTATTTATTTCTTTTGGTGATGTGTTTAGGGTATTATTGTTTTGTTGTTTGGTGCGATACGAAGATGCCTTCTAATTACGATCTCCGTTCGAAAGTTCTTCCGGCCGAGGAAAATGAGAATTTGTGGTCCACCGATGTAAATGAGGTTGCCGGTGCCGAACAGCCCGATATACGAGGCTGGGACTGCCAAGGACTCCGTTGGGTCGTCTTCGCCAGGAGCTGCGCAGGGAACATCAGGTGGAATCAGATCCCATGCAACACCAAGTGCTGGAGCAAGTGAACTCGGAGGCGAACCAGCTGCTACAGATTGGCGGAAGGGATGACCGTACTCAGGAGGCGTTTCTGGACAGCGCGGCGAGTTCGGCCATAAACGTGGCATTGGCCCAGGCGGCAGAGACGCACCGAAAGGCACAGGAGTCCTTAAGGGATGAAATCCGAAGTGGTTTCCTGGAAATGATAAAGTTAATGAACAAGGTGTTAAGGCCTGCTGCTCAGCGGCCACAGCTTCCACAGGGGAACCATACCGATCAGCAGCAGCATCCGTGTTCGATGGACACGGCACCACTGGCTCCGAAGTGGTTTCCTGGAAATGATAAAGTTAATGAACTGGGTGTTAAGGCCTGCTGCTCAGCGGCCACAGCATCCACAGGGGAACCATACCGATCAGCAACAGCATCCGTGTTCGATGGACACGGCACCACTGGCTCCAAGTCTTGTCCAGAAAGGGGCGATTCTAAAGACAGAGGAGGCGAGAAGTGGTTGCCGCTGTGAAGCGCAGTGGAACGGGTGACCCCCCGACCATTCGCCGAAGTCCGAGTTCTGACCAAACAGCTGACTGGTTTGTTGGACAGATAAAGCGGAAGCCTATTTCGGAGTGGACTTCTGGCAGGCGTTTGACTTGGCTCCAGCGGTAATAGGCCCCAGCGAACCGGAAAGCCTCAAGGCAGACGAAATCCACGCTAAGGATATGGAGCACTACGCCGAACAGGACGATGACAACGGATCCCTAATCCTAGACCTTATCCGAGGCCGACGCACGACAGCTCGCTGAGATTCAGGAGGTGTTTCTCACGCTTAGAAGGATGGTCTGGGAACGACCAATCTGGAAACGCACACGATCGAGCTGATTGAGGGAGCCAAGGTCTTCAAGGATCGGCCATATCCCATGTCTCCAGCGAAAGAAAGACGCTTACCCGCTGCCTAGTATCGACGGAATTCTGTCCAGAATCGACCAAACGTTTTACATCTCCAGCGTGGATTTGAAGTTCGCATTCTGGCAGATCGAGTTGGATCCGAAAAGCAAGGAACTGACGGCCTTTACGGTTCCTGGTCGGCCTCTCTATCAGTTCCGGGTGATGCCCATCGGACTTTGCAACGCGGCGCAGCGGTTGGTGAGACTCATGGACCGAGTGATCCCAGCTGAGATCCGGTCCAACGTATTCGTCTACCTAGATAATCTGCTGATACTGGCTCCAGATATCCAGACCTATTTCAGATACCTTCGGCGAGTCGCAGAATGCCTGAAAGCAGCCGGGTTAACGATTGGTATGAGTAAATCAAAGTTTTGCTTCAAATCATTAACCTACCTGGGTTTTATCGTTGGTGGAGGTCGTCTACGAATGGATCCGGGACGAGTAGCAGCGATCAGGAGGATGCCAGAGCCTAGGACGATGAAGGGGAGAGCTTTCCTTGGGACTGCTGGATGGTAACGCCGGTTCATACAGAACTTCGCGACGTTGGCCGCCCCGCTCACTGAATCGCTGAAGAAAACTGGAAACTCGAAGTTTTCATTGAGTCCAGAGGCCCAGCTAGCTGTAGAGTTATTGAAGATGGCTTTAACGACTGCACCAGTCCTGGTGCATGCGGACTTCAAGAGACGGTTCTTTATTCAGTGCGATGCGTCACACGTCGGAGTCGGGGCGGTGCTTTTTCAGCGAGACGACGACGGACAAGAGCAGCCAATTGCATTTTTCTCGGCCAAGATGAATAAACATCAGGTAAATTACGCCGGAAGTTCCGGCCATATGTCGAAGGGATGCCATTCACCTGCATCACGGATCATGCCAGCTTGAAGTGGCTCATGTCCATGAAGGATCTGTCGGGACGTTTGGCGAGGTGGTCGCTGCAGCTTCAAGGGTTCCACTTCAACATAGAGCACCGAAAAGGAAGTGAGAACGTCGTGGCAGACACCCTTTCACGGTGTGTGGAGGAGCTCGTAGTTAATCCGACTGATTTGTTGGGGTTCGAAACCACCAAGATCGAGGATGGCCTCATCTTCAAGAGAGTCTCTTCGGCAAATCTAAACGATGAGATGGAAGGTTCCGAATAGAAACTGTGGATCCCACAGAGTCTGACCCACAGCCTAATCGAGCGTGCGCATACGGACCCAATAGCAGCTCATGGCGGAATGGGAAAGGTTCTGGAAATCCTACGGCGACAGTTCTACTGGCCAGGCGTGGTGCTGCAAGTCCGAGCGTTCGTACGTGGATGTGATGTCTGTAAGGAGTCCAAGGCGCCGAATTTCCGGATGCAAGTTGGTATTAGGGAAAGAGTACAGACTGAGCAGCCATTTCAGAAACTGTACATCGAAGAAGGGCTACGCATGGATCTTCATAGTGGTCGACCATTTTTCGAAGTACACATTTCTGAAAGCCATGAAGGAAGCCTCGGCCGCCAGCGTGGTAGATTTCCTCATCCACGAGGTATTCTACAAGTTCGGTGTGCCGGAAATCATTCACTCGGTTAACGGTTGACAGTTTACGTCAAAGATCTTCGTGGAGGCAATGGAGAGTTTCGGCATTTCCCACATCAAGACTCCAGTCTACTCTCCGCAAAGCAACGCCGCAGAACGAGTTAATCGAAGCGTGCTGGCGGCAATCCGGAGTTATTTGGAGGAAGACCATCGGGAATGGGACGCATTTCTCCCGAAGATCGAGGTGGCTCTTCGCAACGCGATACACGCAGCTACTGGCGAAACGCCCTTCTTCACGGTTTTCGGTCATCACATGTTCTTGAACGGGGCCAGCTACAAGTTGGCGAGAAAGTTGAAATCCCTGTGCGACCATGAGATTGCTGGGATGGGAACTAGGGTTGTTTAAACATCGATGGTGGACACTATCGATGTTTTCGGCTATCGATGGTGGCCACTATCGATACTATCGATAGTATCGAACATTTTGAAAGCTACTTCTCATTATTTTAAAAATAACTTACCATTCTTGCGCTTTAAGAACTTGTCCATGTCTTCGAACCACTACCAACAAATCTGAACTAATAATATATAGTAATGTAAATATAGTCAAAAGTTTATAATATACTCGCTTACATTGATCCTTCTTTAATTTCGTGGAATTGCAGTGTGACCTTAAAGTGGAAAATTTTAGCAAGCTTCCAGAAATATACCACAATATACTAATTTTTTTGTTCAAATATACCACAAATACTTAGAAAAAAATGTTCTTTTTCTGATGGTGGCCCAAAACCATCGATGTTTGCTAAATTTTTCGACCATCGATACTATCGATAGTACCATCGATTTTTTTAACAACCCTAATGGGAACAGTCGACAAGCTTAAAGTGATCCAGGCCAAGGTGCAGATGAAAAGTCGTACGAGCGAAGTCGCCAGCAGTACGACCAGAGAGCTCGGACGTTCCTTGCGAAGCCAGGCAACTTCGTCCTCTGCAACTTCAAAAGTGCCTTTAACGCGAAGTTTGCTCGGAAGTTCCTCAAAGCTCGGGTGGTGAAAGCAGTCGGCAACAATGCTTACGAGCTGGAGGATCTTCAAGGACGTTGGATAGGGGTGTATCACGCCAAGGACATCCGGGTATAACCTGAAAAAAAGGCAGCATAAAGTAAAGGAGCACAACAAAAAAACAAAGGCAGTACTTACTGGTAAGCGTGGGCCCCGCGTAGGGCACCGTTTGGAACTGCATTCGGATTTCGCCGATCCCCAATGCTTCCAATGATTTCGTCGAGTGGCCATGGTTCGAAGACGTCTCTCCAAATCTTTGGGTGGTGTTGCATTTCAATTTGGAATCGGCTGGAGGAATTAAGAAGGAGGTATTCGTTTTTGGTAGGACTATCGATAAAGTTTGAGGGTGGCCACCACTACTGGAGTGGCGGCCCCTTCTGCTGATGCCTTCGGCTATCTAGCTATTTAAACTAGCCCGGTTCGCTCTGGGTATGGCTAGGATGGCCTTGATATGTCCAATGAACCAATTTCGAGAGAGGCAAAGAGAATAGGCGAGATAGGAATGATAGGCAGATTTTGATATAGTCGCAGCCATATTGTCCCAGCAGACAGAACAAAAATGTTGAAATAGTGTTTGTGCCGAAATATAAAAAAACGTGAGTGTTAGAGAAATTTGTGTTAGGTTTAATAGTTTATTTTATTTATAAATAATTATTCGTAGGGCAAACGGGGTCCCAATACAAAGGGCCCCGGGATATTTAAATTGGAAGTTTAAATCGGGATTTCAAATTGGAATAATTGAATTGGATTATTTAAATGGGAAGACTAAATTGGACTAGTTAAATTGGAAAATTAAATTAGAGGTTTAAATTAAACTAATTAAATTGGAATATTTAATTCGGAGATTGGCATCCACATCCATACGCACCTTCGTTCGACCCAGCGATACGAAGCAGACCAGCATAACTAGCCTTCCTCGGACGCCTCCAACGCTTTTATAACAAACGCCGGTGAGTCCGTTCCGAGCTGTTAAGTCACCTTGGGGTTATCTAGCTGCCAATTCACGCCGCGTCGAGAGGCACAGCCATCTGTCCCTTCCTTAACCACCGTTCCTCGGGGTGTTCCAGACCCTTATTGCTGCTGGCCTCCGGCAGAGTACGCTGCAGTCGGGCCGGCGCCTAGCCCAGAAGTGGCTGAAATCATTAATGTTAATTTAAATGTGCACATTACTAATTTTTTTGTACTTACCTGTTGACCTGTATATTTATCCGGACTTAGACCCGAAAACCTCAATTTGTCCTCGTTGTTGCCTGTGAAAAAGGATCGCGATTATTAGTTTTCGGCGGGATTGTTTACAGCGCTTACTACTTACCGTTTGGCCTGTCCCTTCTTTTCCCTAGGAGCTCCTCAGGATTAGGTGACCCGACACATACCTAGTGTGTGCCCTTTTTTTTGGGCCTCGTTCCACTGTGAGTTCCGCCAATACGTGACTGGTGGAACATATTTTCCGCGGCGCCTGTAGCCTTTGCCAAAGGAAGGTAATCTTCTGCTTTGACCGCGTAAATCTGTAGACGGTGGCCAAGTTTGGCCGTAAAGGCTAAGAAAAGATGAATTAATTACTAGGAGAGCATTTATGTTAACTTTAGTACTTACGGTGATAATTAAAATGTACATGAAGACTGAAATGTGCGAGTGAGTTGTCGCTGTGGGGGAGATGGAGCTGTCCTAGTCGCGAGGAGTAACTTCGACCAGCAGATTATGGGTGATGCCTCCGGAGAATCATCCGGGGCATCCTTGGTTGGGTGGGCGTGCTTGGCTAGGTCATCAATAGCCACCAAAACATCATATATTTCCCGTCACTTCTATTAATTGCATTGTTTACATTTTGTTTGTTTTGCTTGTTAGTGAAGACCGATATTTTTTGTGATGTGAGACGCGTGTCATCGGTGTTTATGTTGTGGAATCTTTAGGGACATTGGGGGTACTCCGCCCTGGGGATTCCGGAGCTAGCCGGTGCCGTCCCAGGACAAAATGCTGTTCCATAACAACTTCAACATCTTTATTAATCTAAAGAAACAAAAAAATGTCTCGATAAATCTTGACACTCTTTTCAACGAGATTAACGAATGGTGTCAGAAATCAGGGGCTATGCTCTCTATCTCAAAATGTAAGCACATCCACATATGCAAAAAGAGACTTTGCTCATGGCAGGTTTCAACACACGGTACTACCATCAAAACTGTAAGTGAAATGACTCTATTAGGCTTAAATTTCGACTCCAGATACAAATTCAAACCCCACGTTAAGAAATTACAAAAATCAATAGACAAATCAATAAACATAATAAAATGCCTATCGAGCAGAAAATACATTAGCCACCCCCATACTTTAATTGAAATCGTCAAAAGCCTATGCATCTCCAAAATAGACTACGCTCTGCCCATATACGGAACCTCAACCAAAGCTGCAATAAAACCGATTAAAACTCTACTCAACAGCACTAGGAGCCTTTTGCTCTACGCCCACATACAACCTCTACCTTGAAGCAAACATCCAAACAATAGAAAACAGAACCGAGTACCTAAAACCAAAATTCATTTACACCATTTTACAGGCCAAAGACACCCCTTCTGAATCAAATCATACAACAGATCTCCAAGAAGAAAAATAAAAAATACATAAAATCTACAATCAACCAATGCATAAATAGCTGTCAGCATTTAGATATCCCTATCTCAGCTCCTCTCAAGCTCAAACCATCCAATCTTTCCTGGCTAATGGACACAAGCTTAATAGACATCCAATTAAGCAGTGTCAAAAAATCGTCCACAAATAAGGAAACTTACACAAAAAATTCCTAGAAATCAAGAATAACCTGAGTAACAGGAACTTTAGCTTCCTATATACTGATGGATCCAAGAGCCAAGAAATTATTGGCCTTGCAGTTACCTCAGAAGAGGAGGTTATTAAAAAAGCCATTCTACCAAATTACTCATCGGTATTTACAGCAGCGGCAATTGCAATCCTGGAATATATCAAAATAGCCACAAAAAAAGGGGAAAACCTGCATTTGCTCAGATTCACTTTCAACACTGGAAGCTATTCTAAACATTAACAACGAGTCATTCTACATTTCAACGATCCGAGACTTACTCATAAGAAAAACGCCAAAAATCAAACTGTTATGGGTCCCCAGTCACATTGGGATAAGGGGAAATGAATGCGCCGATGCAGCAGCTAAAGAAGCAACTGTGTCACCCCTAATCACCATCCTGAATGTAAACCGCACCGAAATAAATAAAATCCTAAAAACCAATCTTTTTAAAAATCAGTCAAATCTTCTCGATAAAGCGTCCCCTTGGTACCAAAACATAAGCCTAACAATGAAAAACATCAACGACTACACAAAAAATTCACAAACTAGCAACTTACCAAGAACAGAGGTAACCAAGATCATCAGGCTTCGCCTAGGACACACAAGACTGACCCATGAATACCGATTCTCCCAACCAATAAACAGCCAATGCGGATTCTGCACCACCGACGCCATATCGATCTCACACATTCTCAACGAATGCACCGCTTTTCAAACACATAGACCTAGTAACCCAAATATAAAACTAACTGACCTATTAATAAACCCTTCATTTGAAAATATCCAACAAATCCTTAACTTTCTAAAATCAACCAACCTACTTCAACTAATTTAAATTGTGAACCTCTCTCTCCAGCATGTAAAGAATAGACAATAGTTAACTATAAAGATATCCTGATATCCGGCCGAAAGTCATTGCAACTATGGCCGATTCTTTTCCTGTTCCCTAAGTTTAAACTTTTGGCTACAGTGTACAATAAATAAATAAATAAATATAATATATAATATAATATATATCTGAGAGCTGCTACATGTTCTCTGTAGATCAGTTTATGTTCGTAATTGGTAAAATTGATCTCTGCGTTCTTGAAGGTCAGTTCGATTTGCGGCATAGAGACGAGAAGAACTGTCTGTGCCTTGAAAAATAAATAGAAAGGAATATATATATATGATATATATATCAAATAATATTCTTATTTTCTCATTAACCCAATATTGAATTTGTAAACCAAAATTTAGTTTATGCTGAAATATAAAAAAATATATTATAATAACTTTTTTAACTTAACTTAACTTAACATAATTTTTTTATTTTTAACATTAACACATTATGAAAAGTAGCAAAAAAAACAAAATATTCTTGCTGCATCGAATTTAAATAAACGTACACATGCACCCCTGAAAGATAATGCATGAACACGCATACATATAAAGACCAATTCAAGCGCAGGCGCAACATTCTTCAACTCATGCAATGAGTGTGAAAAAAAACCCGAACGCACACGAAGCGTCCGGACTTGCTGCAAAGAGCCCTGGGGCCAGTCGCTAGGAAATTGTTGTGTCCATTTTCGTTGTATGAAATGACCAGTCTATACATATGTCGTATGGTTAGTGGTGAAACCCTACAGATACCAATCAAGAAACCCAGGAAGAACCTAATTTGGCAAAAGCATATGGGAAGGTAACTTTGGTCAGAACAATTTTAAGTCATGTGACTTAAAACATAAAGTTTCAGGAGTTGTTGTCCAATTACCATTTCCATTAATTAATTACACTGCAGTTCTGACGAATCACCCAAATCATAATTTACATCCTAATCAAGCCAAAACTTTGTTCAAACCTGATCAACTAAAAATCATAGCAGCGCAGCGTAAAAAAGAAAATTAATTTGGAAGCCCACTGAAAATATAAATACTGCACCAATTAAACAAGGAAACGAGCATGCTACCAGAGATATTTTAACCTAATTATTTTTATATTTATATAACCTAACCTTACCCAATTAAGTTACAGTCACTCAGCTACAGGCATACATGCACACGTGGATTTAAGAGGGAACAAGTTAAAAACAAAACAAAAAATGCATTTATATTAGAAAATATAAAACGAAAGGTAGACAAGTAATATCCATATTTTTTTTTTAGTTTAATCGTTTGGACAATATAAAATTATATAGTCAAATTAATTATTTACACATTATTTAAACCTTTAATACGCTAAGAATAAATACTAGGATAAGCCTTCAATTAAAAGAAAATAAAGTATTTGTCAATAACTAAAACAAAAAAAATGAAATGATATATTGAAATTAACCTGATTATACCCTTGCAGAGGGTATTATAATTTTGGTCAAAGGTGTGCAGTGCAGTGAAGGAGACATCTCCGACATTAAAAGTATATATATTCTTAATCAGGATCGCGTCCTAAGTTGATATAAGCATGTCCGTCTGTCTGTCCGTCTGTCCGCCTGCCTGTAACTTTGCACACACCCTCTGTTTCTTTGCACGCAGTATATAATAGGTTGTCAAAAAAGTCTTGCGGTATTTTCGCTAGTTGGCGCTGAAAGTTCTAGTAGTTCTTGTTTTATTTGTCGCATCAGGTCATACTATACCTTTTTTGGAAAGCTCATTTCACGCGCTAACACGTGTTTGATTGATTGTCTTTTCTAGTTATAGCGTCGCACTCATGAAGCAAAATAAAGAGAAAATACGGCATATTTTACAGTACTACTACGATAAAGACAAAAATGCATTCAAGCCGCCAATAAAATTTGTGCAGTTTATGGACCCGATACAGTTTCCATTTCCACCGCACAATGATGGTTTCAACGTTTTAATTCTGGTGTAGAGGTGGTCGAAAATACGCCACGCTCCGGAAGGCCTGTCGTCGAAAATTGCGATAAAATCGCTGAATTGGTCGAAAGAGACCGGCATAGTAGCAGCCGTAGCATCGGTCAAGAGCTGGGCATGAGTCATCAAACCATTATTAACCGTTTGAAGAAGCTTGGAGTCACTAGCTCGATGTATGGGTGCCACACGAATTGACGCGAAAAAACATCTTTGACCGTATCGACGCATGCGAATCGCTTCTAAATCGCAGCAAAATCGACCCGTTTTTGAAGAGTATTGTGACTGGCGATGAAAAGTGGGTCACTTACGATAACGTAAGGCGCAAACGGTCGAAAAGCGGAGAAGCGGCCCAGACGGTGGCCAAGCCTGGATTGACGGCCAGGAAGGATCTTCTGTGTGTTTGGTGGGATTGGCAGGGAATAATCCACTATGAGCTGCTCCGAAACGCTGGCCAAACGCACAATTCGGACCTGTACTGCCAACAACTGGACCGCTTGAAGACAGCACTCATGCAGAAAAGGCCATTTTTGATCAACAGAGGCCGAATTGTCTTCCACCAGGACAACCCAGGCCACACACATCTTTAGTGACGCGCCAGAAGCTCCGGGAGCTCGGATGGGAGGTTCTTTTGCACCCACCGTATAGTCCGGATCTCGCACCAAGTGATTACCACCTGTTTCTGTCCATGGCGAACGCGCTTGGTAGTTTGAAGTTGGCCACAAGAGAGTCCTGTGGAAATTGGCTCTCCGAGTTTTTTGCCAATAGGTAAGCGAGCTTCTATGAAAGGGGCATTATAAAGTTGGCATCTCGTTGGGAACGCGTCATCGAACAAAACGGCACATATTTGACTTGAATCGCATTATTGTAACCAATTTTATGAACAATTGAAAATTCAATAAAAATACCGCCAGACTTTTTTGACAACCTAATACATAAGTCGGAACGGCTGGGATCGGCCGACTATATCTTAAAGACGCCATATAACTGAATGATCGAAAATGCCATAAGTTTGGTGTTTTTAAAGTTAGAAAGTTGCGATTTTCTATGGGTTTTATTTTTGGCCAATCAATCCGACCTACTAAATTTCATAAGACTCGGCCTACTATATCCTATAGCCGCCATATAACTAATTGATCAGAAATGTCATAACTTTGGTATTTGTAAAGTTTGGAAGTTGGGATTTTTTATGAGCATTAAGAATGCATCATATGAATAATTTTGGAGAATATATTTTACAGAATATTCTGGAAGTTAGCTTTCCTTTCTTGTTTTTATATACATATATACATATAAATTACGACGAGTATTTGAATGTTAACATGGATAAACTTAACTAATCTAATATAATGGGGTACTAAAAGAAAACAATCACACATCAAAGTACACTAAACTTCTTGCATTGAAAAGTGTTGACAAGGTTAGGCGGGTGATATAAAGCATTTACACCAAGCGCATAACTAAAAATGTAATAGCAGGTAGGGTTAGCACGAAAATTCTCTTGTAAATTCGTCAGCTAGCAAGGCCACTTTCAGGTTGATGAAGAATAATAGACGGGATTATTTTGGATTAGAATTCAAGTCTAACCATATACATTCTAACAAAAATTTAATACTTCACAACTCTCAATAGGTTTCAGAAGTGGGCTCCGCTGGACTCACTTTGTTGCTCTACTTTAAAGTTAGTTTTCTAATTAAAAAACGGATTTTAGATAACTCACTTTAACACTTATGTTCGCGCACTTTGCGTTGTTTTATATTTGTTGAATAGTGTAAGGCGGGAGCGCAATAAAGATTTAATCGCTCTCGCGAATTCGCCCCGTCTTTCGCCCCCTTCGTTAAGTCAGGCTTAAGCGTTTTATATTGAAATTAAAGTTAGTGTGAAATCGAACCCGATCAGCGTCACTCCTTTTTGTCTCTTTCGTTCGGAAATAAATCGTTGCTCTCCAATCCCAAATCGCGTATTTTGTTAATACAAAAAAGTATTACAATTTTCATGGTGACCCAGACGTGATTGATTGGTAAGTGTCCGCGATTGTGAAAATTAATTTTATATTATATTGATGGACGTTGATGCACTTCGAGCAGTACAAACAAGTGGCCCAACGACACCAAGCACGTGCTTATTACGCGCGGGGCCCTGTTAACAAATTGGGCAAAAAATGCGAGTTCGCGAGAAAAATACATAAATTTAATAGAGACAAGACACAAGTGAAAATAAAATTCACAATTAAGAGTAAAGCAAATGAGTTAAAATATTAGTTTTTAATAACGGGATAGAAGTTGAAATGCAAATTAAATGATGAAATAGACAAATTAAAAAGTTTAAGAATCGGTTTACAAATGGTTGACGCACAAAACTTGAGCACACATCCAGGAAGTCCATCTGGACCGGGAGAATAAGTCGGCGTTGTTGTTGCTAAATCTATTAAAAGAGAGTTTTCAGTAATTAAAGGGAAAAATATACAATTTGCCCTATTTAAGGGATTAGGGTAGTTAGAATTTGACCAAGCTATCGAACTATAAGTGGTTTGGAAAAACTCAGCAAATAAATCAGCAATTTCAGAATCCGTCGATGCCTCCGTTGAGTTTAGACGTACCGATGAAGGCAATGCCGATGACTTACGCTTGGCATTGACAAAGTTGAAAAACTGTTTCGGATCATTTGAAAATTAAAATGTACATCGATTTAGATACATAGAATAGCAATGACTGTTAATAACATTAAAATCCGATCGAGCCACTACATATTTCGAAAAATCTGATGGCTTACCCGATTTTTTATACTTTTTATAAGTATTTGATTTAAGGTTTTTAAGTCTTTGAAACGCATTGGTAAACCAAGGAGGCCTGTTTAGGTTTGAAGGAAACCTATCAGGAACGCATTCATTAAAAAAAGTATTTAACGCTGTATAGAATAGTTCTGTGGCACTTTCAAGGTATGTACAATTGTACAAGTGTGTCCAATTATAATGAGAAATCATATCGTTAAGTTTATTATAGTCACATTTACGAAAACATCTCATTTTAGTTGGGGACACTAAAGGAGAGAGGGTATCAGAGCAGGGGAGGCAAATTGTCAATTCCATTGTTGGTCTTCAGGTACAACAAGAGCGTCAATTCTACATACCTTGACCTCAGACGGCTCTGAAACAAACACAAGATCTAATTGTCGTATAAAGCTTACTTGCTTTAACGATAATTCTAAAAGGCCATCTCCAAAATCATGAGCGGATAAAGGTATAGCGACAAGTGAGTCAGGGGGAGGAGACCAAGAAATATCGGGTAGATTAAAGTCACCCAAAACAATCAAAAGGTCTCTGTTAGAAAGAAAGGATAGTACGGATTTTATTGCTGACAGATGGTGCACATAAATTACTAGATCAGAGCCAGGTGGAATATAGAACATGTAACAAAAATAGAAACAGATTGCAAGGAAACTTTCACACTTACAAATTCAGTTTCGTTTGGGATATGAGTGACTATTCTTTCAGAGGTAACGGCAATCAGTACACCACAGTACATTGGGAACAAATTCTTTAATTACTAAATCATCATTAAGCCAAAATTTTTCACGTATAAATTCCTAAACATCCTCAGGTATCTGGGGTGAATCTAGAAATAAATAATTGCCCAGCAGCATTCTGAACCTCACTGGGCTGAGAACCAGGAACGGTGCCCTCTGTACCTATAGGTACGGTCGGCAAGGAATTCTTTGACTTAGCCAGTACTGATTTTATTCTGGAAACAGGGACATCACCCGAACTAGATGTATCCATAGGCACAGTTGGTTCATTTACCCCCTGAGTCAGCAGAAACTGCTGCTACCAAGTTCGGATTTGGGGTGGATTCCACAATCATATTAACGGCGGTTAAACTGGCTTTTTTACGTTTAGGCGACTCAGTTAATAATTTTTTATTATTAAACTGGGCACAGACGGAATTGAACCCTCATTGAGTTGTTTAAAAGCTGCTGAGATATTCAATAGGCTGTCTCGAGTCTGCTTCATAAAGCCGCTCATCTCAACTACCAATTCCTTGCAGGACCCACATGACCACATGAGACCAGAATTAAGATCAATGAAATCTTTAACTCTGCCGGTAAATCCTGCACATTTAACGTGCATCATCGAAGCGCAGAGCCAGCAAAAAATAAAAGGGTCTTTAGTGGAAGGCGCAAGAGTACAATTTTTCTTAGAACAGACAAGAGCCTTTGTAAGTTTAAAGCAAATAAAAAAATAAGAATATGAAAAATACCTCAAAGTAATTTGGCACTGGGATCAAATCCAAAAACCACAAGGGAACAAAACACGAAAAAAATAATAGAATAAGAGCGCGATATCACGAATTAGATTGAATAAAGAGAGCACGAGAGAATAAAGAGAATATCGACTGAGCGAGGCTTGTGCGACACAACAATTTTAAGTATAAACAAATACAATGTAAAGTATGCAAGAGAGAGAGAGAGAGAGAGAGACTTAGAGAAATAAACGCAAAAGTCTACCATAAGTTCATAGTGAGTAAGTTACAGTTATAAAATAGAGCGGGAGAGATTGAGAGGGAGTAAAAGAGTTCCAGCAAGTATAGAGAGCTTAAATTACACTAACAAATCTACGAAATTAAACAATTTTAATAGAAATGTTAAAATAACTATAAACACATACCCGTTTACTGGGAGATCTATTTAAAATTTCTAACACAGATATTAGGTTAAGCTTTGTAAATAAATAAACACAAAACACTCGCACAAAATCACTGAAAAAATACAAAAGCTCAGAGCACAAAAGTAAACACAACTGTTTACAAGCGACGCTAAATCGCGACGCTCAAACCATAAATTTATGACTGCACAATTGTAAACCTGGAACACTTGTCGCCTTTTGTCTACCTATAAACTTCGTTGTAAGCGGCAAGCATCTTGTTTGACCTAAACAACGGCCACTGCATCGGCGCTGTTCACTGAGCTCTCCGCTGCCGGTCTTTAGCAGTGGTTCGAACATTGAATTTCGTTGTACATCAACTTGCCAACGGTCAAGGCATATGTGCATCCAGACATACACATACACGCGCGTGACAACTTGTGTACATAGTGCAGTGCAATTCCGCCTCAAAAAAAAAAATACGACAAAAAGTGAAACGACGCTCTACTGTACCGATATACAAGACACTGACTTACGCATATCCATAAACGCATGCATGCCCATATCTACATAGAACTATTTTCTGCCTCCACATACAGGAACATACACATATCCATAAACGTATGCATGCCCATGTCTACATAAATATATTTTCTGCCTCCATACAGGAACATAAAAGAAAAGAAAATGCGACCGTGATTGTTTTTTCTCCAAATTGCCGCAATTAACCGCCCTAACGGCTGTGTTATTATTGTTGCTGATTTTTTTCCTTCTCTCTCTCCCGCGTCCCTCACGCATGCACTGCGCTGCCGACGGCATAACCCAGTGAACATTTCTCCTGAACCAAAGCCAAGGTTTTTAATTCCACCGTTCCGGCTCCGCTCAAAAATAAGTATTTATAATTATAATTATTATTTAATTATAAAAATTATTAATTCATAATTTTAATTACTATTGAATTATAAATATTATTTGATTATTTCCGGCAAAGTAATTAATTTATTTAATGGATTAATTTATTTCTTTTTATTGCGTTTTTCCGGATTTTTTTTGCGATCAAAGATATTTTCCAAACCCAAAAAAAATAAATAAATAACTAAATACAATAAAATTATTTGGCAGCAATAACTAAGGTAAAAGATTAAAATAAAAAAAACAGAAGTCAACAAAGGGAGTAACAAGATATACAAATAGATAAACAAGATATATAATCAATACAGTTTCATCGATTTCCAAATATTTTCTTCCTTTTCTTCTCGTTGTTTATGGCACTGTGCTTTCTATTCCGCACAAATTAAAAGTGTGTCTGTTCTCCGTGTTTTTTTTTCTTTTGCGTGCGTTCATTTACCACGACGAGCAACTCGTTGGCGACTCAGATCGCGCCGAGAGCTAACGGTGAATATCCTTACGTTCTGAACGAAACGCCCCTTGCTCAGGTAAGTCGACAGGAATTGCCGAGGTCGATCCCATCTATCCGTTTGGACAGGTCCCAATCCGGGTCTCCACGGCCGTCTCAATTAACACCAAAGGCCATTCCAAGGGCAAAAAGCGACGAGTCCGTCGAGACTATCTCCGGTCCCCCGTCAAGGCTTTCTCGGTCGGTGTCCAAGATGGCTCAAACTGCTATAGACATCGCCCTCAAAAAGTTTATTGCCACAACAGACCAGAGCAGCTGATCGCTGCGGGAGAGTGCTCAATCCTGCCCAGATCTGTGGTGAGGCGGGGGTCTAAACTGAGGCGTGCTGCATTCATCGGCTGAGGTTCTGCTGGCCATGCGGCAAAATAGGAGTCAGTACATGTTCTGATCTGTTCAGCATCGGGAAAAGGCCAGCCCACCCCTTTATAACTTGTACTATTTTTTTTTTAATTAAGAGTAACGCAAATGAGTTAAAATATAAGTTTTTGATAACGGGATAGAAGTTGAAATGCAAATTAAATGATAAAGGTTGTTATAATTATTACATAGAACGCGAAAGGGCTCCTGCAGACAAAAATTTGATGTACATCGTGGCAAATTTAGAGGAATATAATTTCGTGTTAGTCTAACAGGAACATTGAAAGTTAGGCGGTTTACAAGTTCTGCAGAATAAGTATCACCTCTTATAAGATTTTGCATAAAATAGCACCAAGCATTGTTCTACGATTTATAAGTGTAGGTAAATTTAGCAACAGTAATCTACTCTGGTAGGAAGGTAGCCTTACGTTTTGATCCCAGTTCATATTACGAAGGGCAAATAGAAGAAATTTTTTTGTACCGACTCAGTACGGTCAATGTGCACTTGATATTGTGGACTCCAAACCGACGAACAATATTCCAAAATAGGACGTACAAGGGAGGTAAATAATAATTTGATCGTATAAGGGTCATCAAATTCTTTTGACCAACTCTTTATAAACCCAAGAAAACTCATGGCTTTGTTAACAGTGGACATTATGTGGCAGTCAAATTTAAGTTTAGGGTCCTGAATATATAACCCTCTGAGTCCTACCATTCAAGTAACTTGAAATCCAAGTTAATACATTACCAGGAAACCCAAGCAGATCTAATTTGAATAAAAGAAGAGAGTGGTTGACGGAGTCAAAGGCCTTACTAAAATCAGTATATATAACGTCAGTCTGCATTTTTTTCTGAAATCCATTTATTACAATTGATGACAATTCAAGAAGGTTGGTGGTGGTCGATCTTCGATTAACAAAACCATGCTGACACAGTGATATAAGCGAGGAACATAAATGTTGCAAATGAGAAGTGATAATACGTTCAAATGCTTTAGGAATTGCCGACAATTTCGAAATACCTCTATAATTCTTTGCATTAGCCTTCGCACCCTTTTTATGAAGTGGAATAATAAAAGAGTCCTTCCAGATAGTGGAAAAAACTGATGATGAAATAGACAAATTAAAAAGTTTTAGAATCGGTTTACAAATGGTTGACGCACAAAACTTGAGCACACATCCAGGAAGTCCATTTGGACCGGGAGAATAAGTCGGCGTTGTTGTTGCTAAATCTATTAAAAGAGAGTTTTCAGTAATTAAAGGGGAAAAAATACAATTTGCCCTATTTAAGGGATAAGGGTAGTTAGAATTTGAGCAAGCTATCGAACTATACGTGGTTTGGAAAAACTCAGCAAATAAATCAGCAATTTCAGAATCCGTCGATGCCTCCGTTGAGTTTAGACGTACCGATGAAGGCAATGCCGATGACTTACGCTTGGCATTAACAAAGTTGAAAAATTGTTTCGGATCATTTGAAAATTCAAATTTACATCGATTTAGATACATAGAATAGCAATGACTGTTAAGAACATTAAAATCCATTGTCCAACAAGAGCGTCAATTCTACATACCGTGACCTCTGACGGGTTTGAAACAAACACAAGATCTAATTGTCCATTTAAAGAATTTCGTATAAAGCTTATTTGCTGTAACGATAATTCTAAAAGGCCATCTGCAAAATAATGAGCGGATAAAGGTATAGCGACAAGTTAGTCAGTGGGAGGAGACCAAGAAATATCGGGTAGATTAAATTCACCCAAAACAATCAAAAGATCTCTGTTAGAAAGAAGGGATAGTACGGATTTTATTGCTGACAGATGGTGCACATAAATTACTAGATCAGAGCCAGGTGGAATATAGAACATGTAACAAAAATAGAAACAGATTGCAAGGAAACTTTCACACTTACAAATTCAATTTCGTTTGGGATATGAGTGAGAATTCTTTCAGATGTTAGGCTAGAGGTAACGGCAATCAGTAAACCGGCCCCCCTACGTGAGGGGCGATCGGACCTATAAGTATTAAAGTTATTTGACAGAACTTCAGAGTCAGATATCTCTGGTTTTAGCCATATTTAATCCCCTTACATTTTAATACGCCAAAGATAAACTTTTTAGTTTTTTGGCACAGTGGAAGGCCTGTTATTTGTTCTCGGTTTATTGGGAACAAATTCTTTAATTACTAAATCATCATTAAGCCATAATCATTCAAAAAGTAACACATTAAACACATCAGGCGGAGCAAATATTTTAAAACGATATCCTACGAGCGAATGAAAATCGAAATTGTTCAACTGCAATATCCTCGGATGGGAATTTTTCACGTATAAATTCCAAAACATCCTCAGATGTGGTATCTGGGGTGAATCTAGAAACAAATAATTGCTTCCTTTGTGGAACAACTGAAAGTTTCTTACGCCCCCCAGCAGCAGTCTGAACCTCACTGGGCTGAGATCCAGGAACGGTGCCCTCTGTACCTATAGATACGGTCGGCAACAAATTCTTTGACTTAGCCGGTACTGATTTTATTTTCCAAAAACTCGTCTGTACGGCAAATAATATTTCATCGTTTGGAACTGCGTTGGAAGTCTGCCGACCCCTCCCTCTGTTGCAGCTGATACCCTGAGATGGAGTCAAAGGAAGTTTCAAGCCCCAAATTGGCCAAACAGGTAGAGAGTGCGAAAAGTTGAAAGCTAATCTGTGGCGTTTTTTCATTGTGTTTGGGCCATCTTTCAACTTTTTGCCGTCTGTACGGCAAATAATATTTCATCGTTTGGAACTGCTTTGGAAGTCTGCCGACCCCTCCCTCTGTTGCAGCTGATACCCTGAGATGGAGTCAAAGGAAGTTTCAAGCCCCAAAATGGCCAAGCAGGTAGAGAGTGCGAAAAGTTGAAAGCTAATCTGTGGCATTTTTTCATTGTGTTTGGTCCATCTTTCAACATTTTGCATTCGTGTAAAAGATCGGTAGATAGTGAGCATCCTAACCAAGAAAAGAAAAACTTTTGAATGTACTAACAATTTTAATTCAAATATATACAAATATATACATACACATACATAAATATTTAATTTATACAAAAGTGAATCGCTTTGAATATTAAAACACAAACAAAAAATTCGACCCAAATTAGTGCAAAAATAAAAGTTCCCCCATTTCTGGCCGTAGTGAATACCAATTATAGCTTTGCAAAAATTAAAAAGGTAAAAGTTGAGAATTGTGAAAAGTTATAATTCCAGAATTAAATCCCCGGCAAATTTTCTGCCGCGCCATTTCCCCAAAATTTCCCTCGCTTTTCGCCATTTCCCGCGCTTTTAAGCGTCAGGTTTATATATTCGTTGCCCTTAGTTATCGGTCAGTGCATCATTATCCGTTAGCATTGCGTTGAGCATCGCCAGCCGTACACACATACACACAGACAGCGCAGCCCGTTCTTTCGAGTTCTCTTTCGTCGTTTTCGTTTTCGATCGCTGGAACGGTGCAAGCGTTGCCGCTGCCTAAACGCTTGTTCGTTTTTTGGTGTTTGAGCTTGGCGTGTGCTACCCTACACTACGTGCGCTCGGCATATTTTAATTATTGAATTATTAAAATAAATTAGAATTCCTTAAATTAATTCCTTAATTAATTTTAAATAACTCCCCTACACTGCTTGCGTTCAGCTTATTCCTCTCGTTGGTTATTATTTTTAAATTAATAAATTTAAAAAGAAAAACACCTAATTAAAAAAAAAAAACTAAAATAAATTAAATTTAAAACTCTTCGATACCAAAACAAACAAAAAAAATGCCAAAATCAGAAAGTAACAAAAAGGACATCGAAGAGTTGAGAAACCAACGAGATGGATATATAAGGAGTAAAGAGCGAACGCAAAGATATTTAAATGAGGGTCGATTCTCTTTAAATACGGTTGAGTTAGAGTGTCGATTAGAAATCCCAAGTGCGCACATCGAAAATGCTTCGCTTATACAAAATAAAATTGAAGCGAAACATAAAGATGATGTTTACCGCGAAGAGTTAGAAGAAACTGCGATAATACTCCGCCGGCAACGCGCACACCCCAATGCCGTTTGCCGAGCGTCGCTCTTCCAACCTTCAGCGGAAAACATTCCGAATTTAAAAATTTTATAAGCCTTATCGATATTGAAAAAATCAACCATCTAATATCGTGTTTGGCTGGAGACGCGCTAGGAACAGTCAGAGCATTCCAAGTTACCGCTGATAATTATCCAAAAGCTCTGGCTAGCCTAAGGCGGGTGTATGATAATGATTGTTTAATTTTCTTTGACAATATATCGACACTGTTTAATCTGCCAAAGATTTCCCAGCCATCAGCTACCGCCTTGAGAAACCTGATCGACACAGTCACAGCGCTGTACGATTCTCTTTTGTCCATTGGGGATGACAAACGTATTACGAATGTCATCCTCATCCATCTAATAATGGGCAAAGTCGATGCAGAAACTAAAAGAAAATGGGAAGAACAGTTGGATTATACCTCGCTTCCTCTTTGGAGCGAGTGTGAGTCGGCCTGAACAAGCGCTATCAGCATATGGTTGCCGAAGAAGCGTGTAAGCCAAAAATTGTTCAGCAGAGCCAGGCTTATCCAAAGAAGAATGGAAACAGGAGTTTTTCGTTTGCTGCTGCCATGGACGACCCCGAAGTATGTGTGTTTTGCAACTCAGCAGAATATCAAGTATTAAATTGCACTGCTTTTGCTGCCCTAACAGTTCAGCAAAGATTCAATTTCGCAAAAAATGCTCCCTTATGCATAAACTGCCGCCGTAAGGGCCACACGGTAAAAAGAAAAAATCGAAAAGGTGCTGGGTGTGTAAGTCCTCACACCACACATTACTGCACATTTATTCGCCATCAAATCTCGCGTTGCCACCTCCTCCTCAGCTCACGCTCTTGCAGAATACTCCATCCACTTCGCATGTTTTGCATGCGACTGCATCGGATAGAGTTATTCTTGCCACAGCCATCGTGAGCGTTCAAACAAAAAGTGGCGAATTAGTTTTGGCTCGAGCGTTGCTCGATTCTGGTTCACAAGTAAATTTTGTGACCGACGAGCACGCTCAGAGACTTCAGATTAAGATAGAGGACGTGCGTTTGAGCTTGCGGGGCATTGGTGGAACTAATGCTCAAGCAACCAAGAAAATACACACGATAGTCAAGTCGCGAGTGGGTAGCAATCAATTGTCGTCCGAATTTTACATATTAAAAAATATTTCTGGTTATCATCCGGATCAAACGGTGAACACCAGCGGCTGGAGGGTGCCTGAAAATATTCAATTGGCAGATCCATTTTTCTTCAAGCCCCAAAAAATAGATGCTTATAGGCGCAGACTCGTTCTTTGAACTATTGTCAGTCGGCCATGTAAAGCAAGTGACTGAGTTTCCCATTCTCGGCTAGATAGTGCCAGGGAGATGTGCCTCAGAAAAAATAAGAAATGCTGAAAAGTTGGTACATTTCAGGTGCCAGGAGGAAGTGTTGGAGTCAATAGACACAACCCTGCAGACATTTTGGTCTGTGGATGACTTGCCGCCCAAGGCCAAGGTCCATACTCCTGAGCAGCATTTTTGTGAGCAACAAAAATGTTGTTGCAGGAACTGTGGCTTCGAAAGTTAGACTGAGACGAGTCGCTGCCGATGCAACTGCAGACATCTTGGGAAGGTTTTAAGGAAACGCTGTTGCAGCTGCCCAAGATCAAGGTATCGCGATTCGTCACGACCGAGTTGCGGAGATTCAAGAGAGGTCGGAAAAAGCAATCTGGCGACATGTCCCCACGAAAGTAAACCCAGCGGACATCGTGTCACGGGAATGTAACGTTGAGGAACTTACAGCTTCCATTTGGTTCGCTGGGCCGTCGTTTTTGCTCGATGCAGAACAAGATTGGCCTGTAAATCGACACTTCGACACTTTGCTGATGTCGTGTCGATGGAATTACGCAAATCAGCATTGGCGCTTGTGGTAATCCCAGAGCCCAATTATGTGCTTCAGAAAATAGAATCCTTTTTGGGCGCGCATAAGGCTTCTAAGGGTTTTCGTGTGGGTCTTACAGTTTATTCATAGGTGTAAAAAAGTGTCGCAGCCCTTTGAAAAAAGTATTACACCAAGAGAACTGAATTTTGCGTTCGAGAAAATAGTGGAAGTGATCCAATCTCACGAGTTCAGTGACGACATAGGTAAAATTCGGAAAAATAAACCGGTAGCAACGAATATACAAAAACTAAGCCCTTTTCTCCCGGAGAAATAATTAGATTGGTGTTCCTCGACATTGCTGCGAGTTAGGGGTCGGTTATTGAATGCTTCTATTCCGTACGAAGCCAAATTCCCGAGTTGTTGTCGAAAGGCTCATAGTTTGTTAAAACTTTCGTGTCCTACCTGCACGTTACAAATTGCCATGCTGGCCCTCGAGCTCTTGTAAGTCTGTTGCGAGAAAAAGATATGGTTGGTTAATGCGCAGGAAGTTTGCCGCAGAACAGTTCGTTCTTGCATTCGTTGCTTTCGGTGCAAGCCGCAACTCTTGACGCAAATCATGGGGAACTTGCCATCAGACAGACTTCGAGCTCTCCGCCCTTTTAATATCTGTGGTGTTGATTTTTGTGGCCCATTTAACGCAACGTATCGTATCCGTGGTAAGCCACCGTACAAATCATACGTGGCATTGTTTGTATGTTTTGCGTCCAAAGCGGTCCACTTAGAGTTAGTGTCTGATCTTACCACTGATGAGTTTTTGTTGGCATTCCAAAGGTTCGTGAGTCGACGCGGGATTCCGGAGAAGGTGTGGCGCGACAACGCGACGAATTTCGTCGGAGCCGATCGCCACATGAGAGAGTTCCGGGCCCGTCTGGAGGAGCAGGGGGGCGGTATCACAACATTCGCATCAAGAAATGGATGCGAGTTTGCGTTCATACCGCCCAGAGCACCTCACTTCAGCGGACTTTGGGAGGCAGGTGTGAAGTCTGCAAAGCACCTGTTCCTTCGGACGGTCGGCGAAGACATCCTGACCGCGGAGGAGCTGGGAACTCTCCTCACCATCGTGGAGGCCGTGCTCAACTCCAGGCCCCTCGGCGGGCCCCTCCTAACTCCACCCTCAGCAGCGCTCCCGGACCAAGTCAGCCCAACCTGCTTACGACGATGGCGCAGTGTCTCGTGTCTCAGGCACAGGATTTGGCAGCGTTGGTTCCCGGGAGTACGTCTCGAGCCTCCAGGCGAAAAACAAGTGGCACCAGGAGGTTCCAAACGTCGACGTGGGAGCTCTCGTCGTCGTCGCCGAGGACAATCTTCCGCCGCAGCAGTGGATGATCGGGCGGATCCTGGCGGTGCACGTCGGCGCTGACGGCAAGGTCCGAGTGGCGGACGTGAAGACGAAGGATGCGACGTATCGGCGAGCGGTCCATAGACTGGAGGTGCTGCCTGTGGCATGCTGAAGACGGCGGTCCTTCAGAGGGGGCGGTGTTCGCGCACTTGCGTTGTTTTATATTTGTTGAGTAGTGTAAGGCGGGAGCGGGAGCGCAATAAAGATTTAATCGCTTTTGCGACTTCGCCCCGTCTCTCGCCCCCTTCGTTAAATTAGGCTTAAGCGTTTTATATTGAAATTAAAGTTAGTGAGAAATCGAACCCGATCAGCGCACTCCTTTTCGTTTCTTTCGTTCGGAAATAAATCGTTGCTCTTCAATCAAAGTAGTACAAAGACAACACGATAGATTTCAACCGTTTAAACACATAAACACTTAGTACACACCACCCACCATTCATCGAAATTGTATAACAATTTTTTTTGGAACGCTCTTTAACTGTTTTTTTAAACACTTTAAGACTGTAAAATAAAAGTCGAATTTTAAAAGCATGAGGCTTGCGACTTTAACATCTGATTTAACAGCTTTTATCTTGACTTTTGGGACTGTGCGGGTTTATTATATCTATTTCTATAGAATTATTGTTACTGCCTCTGCTGATCGTTGTCGCTATCCTCTGCTGCGGCGCTCCTGGCCTGATGATGTGTCGCTTCTGGCTTGCTGCTCCAGGTGTTTGAGATCGGGACGGCTCCACCGATAAATTGGATGTTCGCGAACCTGTCTACCGAGTCCTGCAAGGTGTATCGCTGATCAGGTAGAACTTTGAGCTCAAAGAAGTTGGGTCGACTAAAATCGAATTTTGGAAAATTAAATAGCGTAATCGTTATCCCATTTTTTGCCCATGTTTGCCCACTTTTTAATTTTTTTGGCCCACCTTTAGTTTTGAAAATATGGAATCCTCGAGAAATTTTCGAACATTTTCGATAACATAAAAGTTTACTTTTTCGGATTCTTTTCATAATCGCAAGAGAATCGTTTGCCCACGTTTGCTCATCTTTTAGAATTTTGAAAATTATAATTCTTTTGATCGTTTTTCGAAAAAATTCAAAGAATACACCGTTTGCCCATCTCGTGAAATTTAAGAATTATAAAAAAAATCGTTTGCCCACCTCTTAAAAATAGTTAATTTTGACAAAAACGTTTGCCTACGGCTTAAAAATGTAATTTTGTAACAAAAAAACTTGCTCTCCCCTTAAATTTCATTTTTTCGAAAAAAAAAATAAGATGTGTTGTAGGCGGGCGATCCTTCCACAAAAAGAATTAAAGGCACAAAAAAATTCCCACGGCGCAAACGCAAAGGAAGACGAAAATGAAGAAGTCGGGGGCGTCGTGGTGTACTTCAGTGTCTTTTATTCAGCTGCATACATGAGACTAAAACTTAAAACTATAACCGCGCTGCCGCCCGCTTTACTCCGTTGAAGCGAGAGCGGGAGATCGGCAGCGGCCGTCCGAGGAGTTCGGATGCGAAACCCGAAGCTCGCACTCTGGAGCGCGGACGTTGCGAGAAGCGAGCGAGGGAGCGCAAGAGGGGCGAGAGCGAAAGCTCGGAGAGCTCAGTGAACAGCGCCGATGAAGTAGGCCACTGACCTAAACATTCCGCCCCCCCTTGCAACTACTCGGGTTGCAACATAGCCTGGTTGCTCTTCTCACGGCTGGTGATAGGCTCCGGACACGACCCACCCAAACACGGTGCTCTGGGCCACTGGCAATCCATCCTGAATTTTCAGGAAGCCCGGCCGCATCACACTCGGATACATATCCGCGCCCAGGGTGATGGAGCCGGACAGCGCTGTCGATTCTGGACCCCACGGTTGCCGAACAAATCTGTTCGCCTCCCACGTTGGTGGTCGGCAAGCGGAAACTCGACGCTAGCGAAGCGACGATGCAGCTCATAGGCGTACACGGGTCGATGAGCGCCGCGGTGTCGAAGACTCGACTCCCGGTCTCTAAACGCACCAAAGCCGTCGGTAGGAGGTTGACGCTGTGCCGCTGTAGGAGGGACGTTAAGGACGGAGCGGCGACCGCGGGCTGCGTGGCACCCCGTCGAGTAGCAGAAAATTACGGAGTCTCGGATGAGTGCCGTGGGGTGGCGGACGAGGGCCGAGGAGCGTCTGAAGAATGCCGAGGAGTGGCAGACAAAGGCCGAGGAGCGGCTGAAGAATGCCGTGGAGTGGCGGGAGAGGGCCGAGGAGCAGCTGAAGGGTGCCGTGGAGTGGCGGACGAGGACCGAGGAGTGGCTAAGGAGTGTTGTGGAGTGCCAACGGATCTCTGCGACCGCCGTGCTGCCGGGCGGGACAGCCGTGATGCCATCGGTGTTTCCGAGAGATGAAGAAGAGTGTGGTAATCCTGGCCGCACGTTTTGCAGCGATCACCTTGCCGACACGCTCCGTCGGAGTGCTCATGGGAAAAACAGCGGTGGCAGTACTGGTTGGCAAGGACAGCCCGGAGGCTCTTCTCGGCACTAATACGGAGGAAAGGACGACACTTCCGAAGTGGATGGATCCCGCTACAGACTCGGCAACGGTAGGATTGCATACCTCGAGTTCGTCTGTGTTCCAATGCGATGGCGCTGCGCGGATGTGGTGACATCGTGTGGGATCTGATTGGCGGAATAGGAACAAAATAAAAAATTTGGATCAGTAGTGATAAGAACTGCGAATTGGAACTACGGGTTGGAACTATTAATTGACGCTACGAATCGGAGTGATGAATTGAAACACCGGAGTGAAGGGTCGACTGGTTATTGCGGGCAGGCGGACTCTTCTATTGGGAGAAGGACGACCTTCGCTGTGGGACGCTTAATGAGTCCCCGTGCAGTGCGGCTATCGACCACACGAACATGGCCATCGGATTCTGGAAACACCGCGTTGATTCTGCCTAGTCGCCACTCATTGGGCGGAAGGTTGTCTTCCTTGACTACAACCATGACCTCGGCACGGATATTTCTTGGAGGGGTTCGCCACTTATTCCGCTTATGGCGTTCCTTGAGGGACTCCTCCTTCCATCGCAGACGAAATTGTTGATGAAGAGCCTTCAGGTGCTGCCAGCGGTTTATAATAGATGTGGTGTCCCCCTTTATCTCGGGTTCGACCATGGCGAGGAGGGGCCCTCCAACAAGAAAGTGCCTAGGCGTAAGTGCCAGCAGGTCAGTGGGGTCTTCGGACATCGGGGCGAGCGGATGCGAATTCAGACATGCTTCGATCCCAGCTAGAAGCGTGGACAGCACTTCGAACGTATATTTTCGCGTCGCCGTAGACTTGTAGAACAGGGTCTTGAAGCTCTTAACACCTGCTTTCCACAAGCCTCCCATGTGTGGTGCTCCCGGAGGAATGAATTGCAAGAGCTGGTGACTATAGGCACCTGTCACAGCTTCCTTGAGAGCTTGGAGAAACTCGCGGGAGAGTAGGGCAGCCGCACCCGCAAAGGGGTTCCCATTGTCCGACTTAACTTGACGGGGGCATCCTCTTCGGGACACGAAACGGGCGAAGGCGGCGAGAAACTTCTCAGTCGTAAGGTCGGAAGTAGGCTCTAAATGGATGGCCTTAGTGGCGAAGCACACGAACACCAGCACATACCCTTCCGTAATGAGACAGGCTCGTCCCGTGTAGTTTTTGATTTCGGAGGGACTGGCATAGTCCACACCGGTATATGTGAAAGGGCGCGAGAAGGACGTTCGTTCTTTGAGTAAGTCTCCCATCAATTGCGTTTGCAACCCTTTTTGTGGATGATGCAGACCTTGCATGAATATATGACGGACTTGACCAAAATTTCTCACCCTCGGGATCCAGAACTTGGAACGGATCTGACGGATCATCAGCTGATTGCCACCGTGCAGCGTTATGCGATGCGTAAAATGGACGAGGAGTCGAGACAGATGGCAGTCGTATGGAAGGATGACAGGATTCCGTTTATCATACTGGAGAAGTTCGGAGGCCGTGACTCGGCCGCATGCTCTCATGAGCCCTTGGAAATCAATGAACGGGTTCAGGTTTTGGACAAGGCTGGATGCTGGCACTGGCCGGTTTGGCTTAAGCAGCCAATCTCAAGGACAAAGTGCCTGCGTTGCGTGACGGAAATCAGGAGCCGCTCGACCGACGCAATTTCAGGAGCTGTCAAGGGATCCTCAAACGGGGACATGAGCTTTGCGAACGCTGGATTAACCGATGAGCGTAAGCGAGGACTCGCAACGCCTTGTGGAGTGTGGAAAAACGCTCCAGAACGTCTTCAGGGGGGGCCTTCGCCACATGGACCTTGACTGCTCGCTTCTCGAGTTTAGTCACAGGGGGTTCATAGCCTTGAATGGGCCACTCTCATCGAGGCCACTGCAGCCAGGCAGGACCATGCCACCACAGCAGGCTGTCCGCAAGGTCTTGAAGCGCCACCCCCCAGCTAGCGAGATCTGCAGGGTTATGCTCGGAGCGGAAGTGTGCCTATTTCTCTACCTCGGTGAGCTGGGTGATCTTGGTCACGCGATTTGCCACGAACGTTGTCCAATGGCACGCTGGATTATGCAACCAGGCGAGAACAATCGTAGAGTTCGTCCAACAGTGCGGGGTGGACGCCTGCCCGGGCATCTTCGGAAGAACGGCGTTGGCCATTTCGGACAATAAAAAGGCTCCGCACAACTCGAGCCGGGGAAGCGACACCATTTTTACTGGGGCCACCGCGTCTTTGCCGTGAGCAAGTTCAGCATTACCGCGGACCCAGCCTCAATTCGGACGTAGATGGCTGCGCAGTACGCCTTCCGCGAGGCGACGCAGAACCCATGATGATCAATTTTCAAATGTGGTCGGAAAGCGACCCATCGGGGTATGTGGATCTGATCAAGAGCGGAGTAATTTTCCTGGAAGTCAACCCATCTTTGGCAAAAATCTCGAGGGAGGGCATCGTCCCATCCTTGATTTTGGAGCCAAATGTCTTGCATGAACATCTTTGCCCGGACTATGAAGGGGGCGAGCCAACCCGCTGAATCAAACAGTTTCTGTGTGAGCACTTCCTCCACCTCCCAGAATTTGGTAAGGAGATGATCCAACGAGTCGTCGAGTCCGCAGGTAACTCGAGTAGAGAAGGCGGACAAATTGCGGGGGGCCGCTGGAGATATGGGGCCTGTCAACACGCATCCAAAAATGGTTTCCTGGCCGAGAAGTAAACCGCAAATGTTAGCCCTGGCGTTGGACGGAAGAATGTCGGCTCCTATCAAGACATCGATTTTGGAGCTTTTGAAGAACTTGGGATCCGCAAGGGGGATGTTAAGAATTCCCTTAAGAAGATCTCGAGGGACTCGATACGAAGACAGATTCCAGCCAGCTGCGGAAGAACGTAAGCTAATAAGCATCAGAGTGATCCTCGGTGGGGCTCGTGCCTCTTGCAGTAGGCGCGGGTCGAGACCTGGATGGCGCAGACGGACTTGGAGCGGCCTCGAATGGATTACCGCGGTGCAGGATGGTGTGATGACGGCTGTGGCACGTGAAGCAGCTATGGGCGATAGTGCAATCCCGTTGCAGGTGCAAAACAGTTCAGGCAAAGCTGCTTTTTCTTAATGTAGTCGGAGCGACCATTTACATCCATCTCAAGGAAGCGCGGTCCAGGGGGCTGCCAACGGACCTCTGAAGGGAATTCTCGGTTACACCGACGAAGAAGTCGTCTCTACCGATTTCCTCAGCGACACCCACTCGTCGGTCTTCGACGCCAAGGCTGGAATTTCGCTTAACGACAAGTTCGTTAAATTGATCTCCTGGTATGACAACGAGTTTGGATATTCCAACCGCGTCATCGACTGATCAAGTACATGCAAAGCAAGGATTAAATGATTAAATAACCACCCGCACATATGTTAGTAGCGCGGTAAATTAAGCGAGACATCAGAAATACCCAGAAATGGCATCAAATAATGCTAATGCTCCCCGGTGGAGCATCACTATGCGCAATTTAATATGCTTCTGTTTTTGCTCTTTAATTTGCCAGCCACATTGAAAATATTTGAATACATACATCCATATACACATAAATATGTTAACTGTTGTTGAATAAAATTTCACTCTGTGTGTAGTTTGTGACGGTTCGTCGTTGTCGGGTGGCTCAGGGATGGCCAGGATTCGTCACAAGAATTTGTTTGTGTCAGGCGTGGTTGCTGAAAGAGAGTTCCGACCCAGCCCAGAGTAGAAGTCGTGGGGAAATTACTTAGTAATTGAATTAGAACTAGGTTTTATTTCAGTAAGTATCTTGACAATTCATTAACAACTAGCGAATTCACCGGTTTGGCGGGATGCCGCCCTTGCAGCCTTCTCTTCCGTCTTATGCTTAGAATACTCGGTCTCGGGAGCCGTCCAGCTGCTCGATAGAACCAGCACGGGTTGGGTTACCTGAAATGAGAATAGGGTGCCTGGGGACCCTGAAGTCAGCCACGAGCGAGAGAGATCGATTCAGTGCTTGGGGGACCCGAAAGTCAACCGCAAGAGAGAGAGTGTGAGCTTGGGGACCCGGAGGTCAGCCACAAGAGAGAGAATTTGTTGCTCGGGGACCCTGAAGTCAGCCACAAGAGAGAGACTTTGTTGCTTGGGGACCCTGAAGTCAGCCACAAGAGAGAGAGAGAATTGCTTGGGGACCCTGAAGTCAGCCACAAGAGAGAGAGAGAATTGCTTGGGGACCCTGAAGTCAGCCAAAAGAGAGAGAGAAGTGCTTGGGGACCCGGAGGTCAGCCACAAGAGAGAGAGAAGTCAGCCGGTGAACCGTGCCGTAAGGAGGTGTGATCCTAAAATCAGACGTCTCCTAGGGATACCTTCAGCTCGGCAAGCCGGGAAGGTTAGAGGAAGGAGGAAGTAGTACGGGAACTAACTACAATGGATATAAGCGGACTTTGATCGAATGATCTAGTCCACCAAAAATGACTTTGCTGCTTACCACCACTGGGGAGATTCCTCTGCACCCTTAGACGGTTGGCTGCTAAGTGCCTTTCTATAGCTCGTGGTCCGTCTTATATAGGGCTCGGCGAGATTTAGTGTGCCCGTTGCCTGTGGGATTTGCCGGTCTAAGTGTGACCATCTCTCTCTCGGTCTAGTGTGCCCCTATATGCGCGATCGTAGGCGCGCGCGTTCTCGGTTTGAATTTGAAATTAAATACTTCTTTTGTTTCATGCTTTTATTCTTATTTGTTGTGCGCGCAGCGTCACACTCCCCCCCCGTCATGGATTCGAGTGGTGTCGTCAGTTCCTACGTACTGTTTGATGTTTCCGATGTATACTCTCTTTGTTTTTCTGGTGTTCTGGTCTCTCACTGTCATGATCACTGGTGACACGAAATTGGTTACCTTCCAGGGGCCGTCGTACTTTGGTGCTAGTTTGGCGTTAAATTTTTCTGCCGCTTTTGACAGATAGTGCGTCTTGCACCATACCAAGTCCCCGACATCTGGTTTCCAGTCCCTTTTCCGTAGATTGTAGTGATGTTTTTGTTGTTCCGCGGCTTCTTCTGTATACTGCGTTGCCTCTTTTCGTACACCTTTTAACCTGTTCCATCTTTGTTCTATACTTTCCTCCTGTAACCCCGATCCTTTTGTTACTCTGTCGAACATCGTGTTTGGTAATCTTAACTCTTTGCCGAATACTAGCTGTGCAGGGCTATATTTTGTAGATTCCGATACACTACTATTGTATGCTAACATTAGCTCTGGTAAATGTTCGTCCCACGTGGTCTGATCTTCTCCTGCTAACTGTGCGATCATCGTTTTTACTGTTGTAAAAATAAAAAAAAAAAAATAAAAAAAAAGCTATCAGAATACAAGAGGCTTACTTAGTAAGCTGACTAATTTGTATTCGGATAGTTTTTCTTTCCCATATGATATTATAGTATGTACAGAGACCTGGTTAAGGACGGATATTCTTCGCTCCGAAATTCTCCCGGGTAAGTACACTTTTTATATGCTTGATCGTCAGTCCAGACGGGGAGGTGGAGTCCTGATTGCTGTCGACTCCACCTTTTCCTCTGAATTACTAACTTTCGACGAATTTTATGACATAGAATTCCTAGGTATAAAATTATCGTTTCCCGGTAGTTATGTATACATTACTTGTTCATATATCCCACCATCATCTGAGTTCCCTATTTACGCAAATCACCTTTCCTGTATTCAGTCAATTTTCAAAAAACTGTCAAATCAAGACCAGTTAATAGTATTGGGTGATTTTAATATACCTAGTGCGACATGGTCCCCTGACGAAAACTCTAACATGTTGCTTCCTTTAGCGCCGCATGACTTTATTGACGGCTTGCTTGACATTGCGCTATCCCAAGTGAACCATGTTAAGAACTCATTAGGGCGTTTACTGAACTTGTGTTTTGTTTCAAATTCAGAAGGCGTTTGCCTATCAAGAACGGGACCACTTACACAACCGGAAGATCCTTATCATCCAACTCTAGAACTGACTGTAGACGTAAGAACAGAGCTGAATAAAAAATCCGAAAAGTCGGTTAAACGAATCCGCTGCTTTCGTAAGGCAAACTTTCATCTTTTAAATACTTTTATATCCGTCTATGACTGGTCCGATTTTATTCATGCACTGACGTGGCTAAGGCCGTTAATATTTTTTATAATGCATTGAATTCCTTCTTTTATCTGTGTGTTCCGTTATATTATCCGTCAATTTCAAATAAACCTCCGTGGTTTAATAAAGAGTTGTCACACCTAAAAAATATAAAGTCCAGACTTTTCAATAAATTTAAAATGTGCGGTTCACAATCTTCCTTCTCTCGGTACCTAAGGGCTCGTTCAAATTTTATCGTGCATAACGCCCGGTGTTAAAGATCCAAAACAGTTTTATAATTTTGTTAACACTAAGCGTAAATCAGCCTGTTACCCTTCATCATTTGAAAACTCTACGGCAAACTCTGATCAGGAAATTGCCGATCTATTTGCCCAGTTTTTTCAGACAACATATTCTGTTTCATCCCGTCCGAATCCGTCTTATTTAAATGCCATACCCAAGTCGAACTTGATTTTTTGTCCGAGATTAATCGAAAGCCAGTCTATTCACCGGGTCTGGACGGAGTTCCAGGCTGCGTGCTTAAATACTGTGCTGAAACTCTGTGTAGACCTCTGTACAAATTGTTTACTTTGTCTTTAAAAACATCTCATTTCCTACTTATTTGGAAGGAGTCATTTGTCATTCCCCTTCATAAGAAAGGAAATAAATGCAATACAAGTAATTACAGAGGCATATCCAAATTATCCGCCATCCCAAAGCTTTTCGAAAATACTATTACACCCCATTTGCAGCATCTTTGTAGATTGATTATATGTGCATGTCAACATGGATTTATAAGGCGAAGATCTACGACGACAAACCTCTTGGAGCTAACGTCTTTTGTAATAAATGGCTTTAGAAAGAACATGCAGACTGACGTAGTTTACACTGATTTTAGTAAAGCGTTTGATTCAATAAATCACTCGCTTCTTGTATTAAATCTAGACTTATTAGGGTTTCCATGTGATCTTCTAACGTGGATCTCAAGTTATCTTAGTGGTAGGACTCAACGAGTCCTCTTTAAAAACTCGATCTCGGATTTGATCCGATTTACTTCAGGGTCCCACAAGGCAGCCACCTTGGCCCACTTCTTTTTACTTTATTTATTAACGATCTCCCTCTAGTCTTGACAAAGTCGCGTGTCCTTATGTACGCAGATGACGTTAAGTTATGCCTGCAATATAACGAAATTTCTAGCAGTTCCGACTTACAATCTGACCTAAATGCTTTTCAAACATGGTGTTGTGAAAATCTTTTGGATTTAAATAGCGCTAAGTGCAAAGTAATGACATTTTTTCGGGTGAACCCACAATACGCAACGTATACGCTGGGTGGTTGCGCGTTGTCTAGAATTACGCACGTTGTTGAACTTGGCGTCCTCCTTGACCCAAAACTTAATTTTTGTGACCATATTACTTCTATAGTAAATAAAGCCAGGGGAGTACTTGGATTTATAAAAAGGTGGTCAAAAGAATTCGATGATCTCTATGTTACAAAGACTCTGTTCATTTCACTAGTCCGTCCAATCCTTGAGTACTGTTCAGCAGTTTGGAGTCCTCAGTATGGTGTACATATAGACCGGATAGAGTCTGTGCAAAAGAACTTTTTATTACTTGCTCTACGGGGCCTTAACTGGAATGCAAGCCTTATTTTACCATCCTACTCTAGTAGCTTCTCCTAATTAATCTACCATCCTTAGTAAACCGTAGAACGATGCTTGGCACAACAACAGGGGAAAGTCGTTCTGGTTCAGCGGCGCTCGGAGTATGAATATCCGCTTGAAATTGGCTAACCCGGTCTGTTGTGGCAATAAACTTTTTGAGGGCGATGTCTATCGCAGTTTGAGCCATCTTGGACACCGACCGAGAAAGCCTTGACGGGGGACCGGAGATAGTCTCGACGGACTCGTCGCTTTTTGCCTTTGGAATGGCCTTTGGTGTTAATTGAGACGGCCGCGGAGACGCGGATTGGGACCTGTCCAAACGGATAGATGGGATCGACCTCGGGTTCTTGTCGTCTCCGTGGGCATTCTCAGACTCGAACTTTGCGGATCAGCTCTTGTCGACTGACCTGAGCAAGGGGCGTTTCGTTCAGAACGTGAAGATATTCACCGTTAAGCTCTCGGCGCGATCTGAGTCGCCAGCGAGTTTGTTGTCGTGGTAAATGAACGCACGCAAAAGAAAAAAAAACACGGAGAACGGTCACATTGTTAATTTGTGCGGAATAGAAAGCACAGTGCCATAAACAACGAAAAGAATCGGAAGAAAATATTTGGAAATCGATGAAACTGTATTGATAATATATCTTGTTTATCATTTATATATCTTGTTACTCCCTTTGTTGACTTCTGTTTTTTTTTTTTTAATTTAGTTATTGTTGCTAAATAATTTTATTGTATTTAGATATTTATTTTTTTTTTGGGTTTGGAAAATATCTTTGATCGCAAAAAAATCCGGAAAAACGCAATAAAAATAAAATAATTAATCTATTAAATAAATTAATTACTTTGCCGGAATTAATTAAATAATATTTATAATTAAGTAGTAATTGTAATTATGAATTAATAATTTTTATAATTAAATAATAATTATAATTATAAATACTTATTTTTGAGCGGAGGCGGAACGGTGGAATTAAAAACCTTGGCTTTGGTTCAGGAGAAATGTTCACTGGGTTATGCCGTCAGCAGCGCAGTGCATGCGTGAGGGACGCGGGAGAGAGAGAGAGAAGGAAAAAAATCAGCAACAATAATAACACAGCCGTTGGGGCGGTTAATTGCGGCAATTTGGAGAAAAAACAATCACGGTCGCACCCGTGTGGATTTGAATTTATTTAATTTTAAGTACCTGTATGTGGAGGCAGAAAATAGTGTTATGAAGATATGGGCATGCATACGTTTATGGATCGAGGAGCGTCGAGGAGTTGACAGTATTTGAAGTGACGGAACAGGTGAAATTATGTGGAGAGAAAAAAAACACAAGACAAAAAAATATCTCGATAGCGGCGGACTGTAGGGCGAACAGGGAAAATCCCGAAATTACTTCACACCGAGTGGCTGATATTAGTTATGCCTTTTTATTTTCCACCTCACAATTTTTGTCGTATTTTTGCACTGCACTTTGTACACAATTTGTCACGCGCGTGTATATGTATGTCTGGATGCACATATGCCTTGACCGTTGACAAGTTGATGTACAACGGGGAACGAAAAGAAAAACGGCAAGGAGTTTGGCGACGCACACAAAGCGGAGACGGATAGAAAATTTTTTGGAATTGAAGGAATGTTAAATTTCTCGACTGCCGTTGTGTCGGGAAAACTCAGACGTGGAGTTGACACGAAAAAAAAATCGATCTTACTGCAGTGTGAACGAAATTCAATGTTCGAACCACTGCTAAAGACCGGCAGCGAGAGGGAGTCGGAAAATGCTCGTACTTATCTTTTTTGCGGAAAAATCACGAATGGCAGAAGGATATCCTTATTCGCCTCGAAAGACCAAAATGTTGTAGGGGGGGGCGATCCTTCCACAAAAAGAATTGAAGGCACAAAAAAATTCCCATGGCGCAAACGCAAAGGAAGACGAAAATGAAGAAGTCGGGGACGTCGTGGTGTACTTCAGTGTCTTTTATTCAGCTGCATACATGAGACTAAAACTTAAAACTAAAACCGCGCTGCCGCCCACTTTACTCCGTTGAAGCGAGAGCGGGAGATCGGATGCGAAACCCGAAGCTCGCACTCTGGAGCGCGGACGTTGCGAGAAGCGAGCAAGGGAGGGCAATAGGGGCGAGAGCGAAAGCTCGGAGAGCTCAGTTAACAGCGCCGATGCAGTGGGTCACTGACCTAAACAAATAAATAGATAGCCAAGGGCATCAGCAGAAGGGGGCAGAAGGTATGATATTCTCCAAAATTATTCATATGATGCATTTTTTCGCTCATAAAAATCCCAACTTCCTAACTTTAAAAACACCAAAGTTATGGCAATTCCAATCTCTCGGTTATATGGCTATATTATACGGTTATAGAATATAGTCAGTCGATCCTAATGAAATTTGGTAGGTCGGATTGATTGGCCAAAAATAAAACCAATAGAAAATCCCAACTTCCTAACTTAAGAAACGTTATGGCATTTCCGATCAATCAGTTATATGGCGGCTATATGATATAGTCGGCCGATCCTTATGAAATTTGGTAGGTCGTATAAATTGGCCAAATATAAAATCCATAGCAAATCCCAACATCACAACTTTACAAACACCAATGTTATGGCATTTCCGATTAATCCGTTATATAACAGCTATAAGATATAGTCAGCCGATCCTTATGAAATTTGGTAGGTCGGATTGATTGGCCAAATATAAAAGCCATAGAAAATCCCAACTTCCTAACTTTACAAACACCAGAGTTATGGCATTTCCTATTGTTCAGTTATATGGCAGCTATAGGAGATAGTCGGCCGATCCCGGCTGTTCCGACTTATATACTGCGTGCAAAGGAAAGAAGGGTGTGTGCAAAGTTTCAATTTGGTATCTTTATAACTGAGAGACAAGTTAACGTAGAAACAGACAGACGGACAGACAGACGGACATGCTTATATCAACTCAGGAGGTGATCCTGATCAAGAATATATATACTTTATAGGGTCGGAGATGTCTCCTTCACTGCTTTGCACACTTTTGACCAAAATTATAATACCCTCTGCAAGGTTATAAAAATAATTATTAAAAAACGTAATAAACTAAAAAATAACTTATTGAATTTTTAGGCCTGCCAGGTTATAAAAATAATTTTAACAAATTTTTTAGGCCTGGAAAAAATAATAGAAACGACTGGGTTAATTCGATGGAATTAGCCTATTAGTTTAAATGGTTACTTAAATATATAGTTCTGCCACCGCAATTTTTAATGACTTCGCTTCACCGGCGTCCCATTCACTCCACCAAATGGGCACAAATTGATGGTTCAATGAAGTACCACCCGCAATTCACTTTCTTCCACAACTCTTCCCTATTTTTGGACTTAAGCCACCAATCATCTTCTTTATTATCCCCCAAAGGTGCTCTATGGGATTAAAGTGATCTAGGTTTGAGCTGCGACTGCAATTTTACAGTATTGGGGGATAGAATTTTTTGGAGTTTGGGGACATTTGTTTATAACGAAAGAGGATGTTAACATTAATTGGTCAGTCGTGGGAGCCGACAATTTGGGGTTCTTTCATTTGTTTATAACTCAAGAAGATGTTTATATTAATTGGCGACCCTTGGGTCGATGATTTTGGGTGTGACAAATGCGTAATGTAAATATTTAATATTTATATTTATTTAATATTTATGACGGCATTGATCAGTCCTGGAGTTCATGGAACAGATATAGATATAGACATAAACCAAATCCCAAGAGCAATGACGGAATTGATGCATGACAGAGCCTAAAATCGGCTCATAGCCAACAATTGGCTCATGGAAAAGCTTGCAAAGCTTTAAGGACTATATGGTATGTATGCCAAGGAAGTTCTGAAGAACAGCACGCCGGCCTTCCTAATATTCATTCATCAGTATGAGTGTCGATATATAGCGCTGGCAGACGAGTTAGACCAGCAAAGGCAGAAGTTCAAGCTGGAGAACAATCCCCAGAAGCAGCACTTGCAGACCCATCCGTTGCAAAGGCCCTCAGCCGTCCAGGGTGCTGTGTGCAGGCGATGACAGGAAAGCACGGACGCACCACCGAGGCACCAAAGCAGCTGATCGCTGCGGGAGCGTGCGCAATTCTGCCCAGATCTGGCGGGGTTCTAAACTGAGGCGTGCTGCAGTCAACGGCTTAGGTTCTGCTGGCCATGCCGCAAAATAAGAACATGTTCTGATCTGGCCGGCTGCATGCGAAAGGAAGGGTCGGACCCACAATCCGGGGAGAACGGAATGTGTAGTTACTTTTTATCATCACTTCTGTTGCCTATGGAACAGCTCATGCGTTCAAATTATCTAAATATTATGATGGTTGTTGGTGATCTTATATATTTAAAGATTTTAACTTTGTTACCTTCTAAATTGCATGAAATTGCCTACATAAGTACGAGAGAATGACTTATAATTGAGGGAAGATCGTAAATAAATACTCTAAAAAGAAGCGCAACAAGATGGCTCCCTTGAAATTAAAGTTTAGAAATAAAATTTTTAAAAAGAACCGCTTGCGACCTGCCATTCATATAACTGGAAATCCATATAAGTGATTTACAAACTCAATTGCTTTACCTGCCATTCATATAACTGAAAATCCATATATTTACGAACTCAAATCCTTTACTATAGTCAGTGTTATTGACGCCTGTTTAAAAAATACTATTGAAGCCCTTTATCCAAAAGGTTATTAATTGTGGATCTATGTTTAATTAATCCGTGTTGACAACAAGAATTAATTGATATAGAATTGTGCTGCAAATATGAGCATGTTATATATATAGAGTTACCAGGAAGTGATAACATTCCGCAAATAATCTTAATTACTTAAAAACTCCTCTGACGCAGAGGAAGTTCAGACAACGGCGGTATATATGCGCAGGTTATATATATAGAGTTACCAGAAAGCGATAACTTTACGCAAGAATGGGATTGAATTCCTTAAAAATTATCTCCACTGACGAGAGGTTTAAATTGACTTAAATTAAGACTCCACCTTCCCGTCTAGGGGGACTATCACACCTATATATACTTACTCACTTATAAAAATTTATTTCCACGAGTCTCTTTCATTATAAAAGATGAAAACGTAAGAAAACGTAAACTTTTTTCTCTCAGCACTATTGTAATCGGCTTAAGTAGAGCCATTGAAAGACATAGCGAAAGTCAATGGTTGCATACTTTCCGCTACGAAATGTTAGAATACCGAAACTTTTCAGCTGCTGTTCCAAGCAACATTTGAGGGGTTGCTGCGATCGGCTGCTGATACGCGGGAGTGCTCTGCAGTTCTTTTCATTGAATCTGCGGGTTGTTCCCCTCCTGCAGTCTACCACCAGTGTTTTTTTCACATAGGAAATACCTCTAAAAGCTTAGGGCTATTAAACTGCGAGGAATTCGGAGCTCATAAAAAACATGACCGAAAGTCAAATACAAATTTATGACTTCCCTAAAGATTAACCGGTTCGAGTAAAAGTTGAACAATTGGCTAAAAATTAAAAGAATTGCAATTATATTAAGCGATTCTTAAGGACCCATTACAAAATGTTTTGATGTCAAAAACTAGAAAGTGCTCAAGGCAAAATATTTATTTGTGGTTTGGGAATTTAATAATTCGAGATTGTCAATAACGTAACTTCCTAAATTAGAATATATGGAATAGTGCTACTTTTTGGATAATGAGTCGATCTTAAAGATCCCTACAATAGCAACGTAAAATACGCTGTCACCAAGATTCGTTTATAGGGAAATAACAGGTATAAAAACAGAAAAACAATGTGTGCATTTCCTGTTTCTACCTATTCTGTTAGCCTAAGCACTTTTGTACTGAGATAAGTCTTAAATCTTCCCCCTAAGTCTCAATGCAGTAGAGCGTCTTGGCAACAGCGAAGCAGGCGAGAATGCCGGAGGAGTAAAGGGAATTCAGGTCAAACGGGAACTATACGGACCTTGGACCCTCACATGGCCCTGGCAACAAGGTCGAACGGAGAACGGGCGGACTTCGGACCCGCACAAAGAGGACGTACCGCGCATCAACAATACCGCAATGGACCTTGGACCCTCGCACGGCAAGGGCAACAATGTCAAACGGTAAGCTTGTGAACTTTGAACAAAGAGGACATACCGTGAATTATCGGTACAGAACAAGTCAAAGAGTAAGTGCCCCAAGATCGAATGGTCGGGACGCCGAACAACGACAACTCTAAAAGGCTGAGGCTACTACGGTGCTAGGTCATGGTCAAACAAAACTTGAGGAGTCCTTAAGCGGTGTAAGGCGATAAAGGAGAACATAGTTCTAGCGTAATCGTTTGCCCATTTTTTACCCATGTTCGAATTTTTTTTTTTAATCGCAAGAGAATCGTTAGGCCACGTTTGCTCCTCTTTTAGAATTTTGAAAATATTAATACTTTTAAAAATATTCGACTTCTAAGTTTTGATCATATTTAACTGCATAAAGAATTGTTGTTTAAAATCTTTTTTTCGAAAAAATAAAAGATGCCCATCTTGCTCATCTTGTGAAATTTAAGAATTAAAAAAAAATCGTTTGCCCAACTCTTAAAAATAGTTAATTTTGACAAAACCGTTTGCCGACGGCTTAAAAATGTAATTTTTTAACATAAATCGTTTGCAATATGTTTATGTTTTCGCAGATTGTCTATTAAATATTTAAAGAAGGGGTTCACTTACATATTATTTATTGTGTGTGTGATTCCTTCCTCAAAAAATAAAATTGTTATATCCAAAAATATAAAGTTCTCCGCGAAACCGCTTGGGTTTTTGTTGTTGAGCGCCCATTATACTTAAGATTGGTGCGGCCTGGGGTGTTCTTCCTCAGCCGCACTGGTTGAAGGGTGGTCTTCTTCGATATTGCCCACACTTAGGTGCGAGGTAAAGTGGTTGTCGCTAGGAGCGCCTGTATTTGTGAGATGACTGCTAACAGCATCCACTTGGCAGGTTCGCCCGCGGGTGCGGGAGAAATGATCACCGCTAGCTGCGCCTGGTGGTGTGAGGTGACTGCGAATAGCAGCCACTGCACTATGGGGTAAATGACCACTTTATTTGGGATTTATGCATTTTTTTTAAATTTTCCAATTGGAATAAAATTTGTGTCAACGTATTAAGAAAACATAACACTATTATGCCTCAAACTAAATATGTTAATATTTAACAGTTAAATGTTAGCATAACAGCTGCAAAGTCAGCTGTTGCATCCGAAAGAGCGCTTGCCAAGTTTTCATATTTTTTGCGGTGGACTTTGATTTTTATTTGTTCCCAATCAACTCAAAAAACAAACGCACCAACCCTTGAATATGGATTTCCCAGGCTTGGACTATATGTTAAATATGATTAATGGTTTAAATTGTGCATGTTTATACTACCATTTGTTAATTTTATAAATGCATCTTAAGCTGGATTTTGAGAAACAAATTTAAACTTTGCAAAGTTTTGGATAGGATTTTGGAAAAGAGTTTTGCATTTATTTTGAAGTACGTCCAAGTGTATGTTGTAGCGTTGTCAATTCTGAATCCATAGCAGCTAGTCTTAATCTGCACTTTTCGGCATTGTTGGTGGAAATGTAATTTTTCTCAGGTAACATCACTTTTTCCAACATGGATTTGTTCGCTGTATGGAATAGATTTCTAGGCTTATAATACTAAAAACAATGAAGCTATGTCGATTTTGCTCTTCATTTTGCCATCGTTTCTATTTAATTTAATTAAAACTTTCCTAATTTCTCATTTACGGAAATTCAAATAAAAACAATTTTATGCTTAGGAATTATTATAACCAAAAAGCCAATTTCAAATTGCGTTTTTAAAAAGAATATAATTTAAGCATTATCCTAACTAAAATCACGTGTATAAATAATGCTTTACATAAAGATGGAACTCGGTTCGAATTTAACTAAATCGTTCAGAAACTTTTTTTTTTTTTCGCGCGGAGTCCCACGGCCCACTTACCCGCCCAACCGACCGAGGGGCGCAGCCGTGTATCGTACGGCACGATTCGCGATAAGATTTTATTTTATACCCGTTACTCGTAGAGTAACAGGGTATATTGTATACGTGCAAAAGTACGTAACAGGTAGAAGGAAGCGTTTCCGACCCTATAAAGTATATATATTCTTGTTCAGGATCAGTAGCCGAGTCGATCTAGCCATGTCCGTTTGTCCGTCTGTCTGTCTGTCCGTATGAACGCTGAGATCTCGGAAACTATAAAAGCTCGAAGATTGGCATTTTGCATGTAGATTTCCGGAGTTCCTACGCAGCGCAAGTTTGTTTCAAAATGGTGCCACGCCCCCTCTGACGCCCACAAGCCACAAGTTGTGGCCGCAGTTTTGATGCTATTATGAAAATTTTAATTGATATTGATTGTTGTTTCGTCAATACCTATCGATTGGTCTAATAAAAGTTTGCCACGCCCACTCTAACGCCCAAAAACCCATTAAACGCTTAAGCCTGGCTATCGCCTACATTTCCGCCTTTCATGGCCCGTGGTACCAATGTCATGGGGTTGATGGCGCAATACAATAGCGCCATCTAACGGATGACTTTGGAACAGCTGGCCAAGGTGCTCAACAGAGTCAACGTTAATTCTCGATAAGGATTTCTATTAAAGGAAATTGCAATGGTTTTCATTTGTCAATACCGAACTATATCCCAAGAATTATGCAAATCAAATCAAGTTAGCCAAATTGGAGGTCTGAGTCAAACAATGGCGTATGTGTGTATGTATGTAAGCATTGCACTCAAAAACATAAACATAAACACAGCTGCTGGTGCAGGACAGAAGCTGCCTTCGCTAAAGCACCGCTGGTGCTGATGCTCGTGCTGTAAAGCAGCCAGCTCTAAGAGATCGCGGAATTGATAATTGATAATTTGAACTGAGTAACGAATATCTAATAGTCGAGACACTCGACTATGGCGTTCTCACTTGTTAAGCTTACAATAAGCCTTAACTAGAAGCGTGTGTATGCATCAGATCATGTCATACTGAATAATTTCCTGTAGGAGTCCCCCAGAAGCAGTTTCCTTTGGTAAAATTAAGTAAACTTTAAACTTAAGCTAATACCGCGTATGTACAGAATACTCGAGGACGAGGGGCTGGGTGTTATGGCGGCTTTGGAAGTCACCTTCCAATTGATCAATAATTGTGATAGGTAAAGGCCGTGTTTAGCATCGCACACCACGTTGAGGGCGTTAAAGTCCCAGTAAAAAGTCATGTGAAAACCAATGCTGGTCAGCAACAAGATGTACTCGAACAAGGCAAAAAAGGTGTAGACTCCCGCCTCGCAATGGGAATTGTGCCTGACGAAGCAGTATCCAGCCAATCCAAAGGCCACCACATTCACCAAAAACAGGTTCCTCTTGTATCTTAATGACTTTTCCTCGTGCGGCAGGAGCACGGTTTTTCGGACATTCCTATTTAACAGGGATCGCTAAAACGCTCGTATGTGGGCAGCATTTTGCCTTTGGAGTGGATGGACGTCGGGGGATGTTGGTAAGGTCGTTCCTTAGCGGCTTACGCTCCAAATTTTCAGTTCCTCGCTCCTAAATTGGCTAATCTCGGACTAATTCGCGGATTTTTCTGCTTACGTTGTAAACATTGCAAAAAAGAAGTTGTATACAAGTGGTAGCTATATTATATTGTTGTCCGATTTTAATTTAATTAAAACCATAATTCCATAATATTTAAATATTCCCAAAACTAAAAGAACAAAAGCAAAAAATTAAAAACCACAGAGTTATAATTTTTTTTATTTTTTTTCCGATTGTTCCAATGGGAGCTATATGATATAGTCGCCCGATCCGGCTCGTTCCGAATTATATACTACCTGCATCAGAAAGACAACTTTTGGGAATGTTTTAAGAAGATAGCTTTAAAACTGAGGGACTAGTTTGCGTAGAAAATTGATCACAATATTATATTTTTCATAATTTTGAGGGCACAAAATTGTTGTCCAAATTTAATATTTCTTTTTAATAATGCACGTAATATACAATTTAGTATCAATTTTTGCGGGGGTGGGGTTGGTAGTGGTGTTGGGTGGTGGGTGGTCAGGACACGCCCACTTTCTTATGATAGTTTCTTTAGGTCTATAGTAACATAATCCAAAAAACTGCAGTGAAAAATTCCTTTTTCGTTTAGTCGTAATATTAAATGCCATATAAAGTGGCCATTTACCCCATAGTGCACTGGTGGTATCCGCCCGTGGGTGCGGAAAAAGGAGGTTGTTTTGGATACGTCTTCACACGTAGAAGTTGGAGATCCCTCGCAGCTGTCTTAGCCGGATGGCTGTCCTTTCACCTTTCTAGATTAGGATGAATTAAGTTGGGAGGTTGGACCCTCACATGGCTCTGGCAACAAGTATATACATACACATACATAAATATTTAATTTATGCAAAAGGTAATCGCTTTGGATATTAAAACACAAACAAAAAATTCGACCCAAATTAGTGCAAAAATAAAATTTCCCCCATTTCTGGCCGTAGTGAACACCAATTATAGCTTTGCAAAAATTAAAAAGGTAAATCCCCAGCAAATTTTCTGCCGCGCATTTTCCTCAAAAATTTCCCTCGCTTTTCGCCATTTCCCGCGCTTTTAAGCGTCAGGTTTATATATTCGTTGCCCTTAGTTATCGGTCAGTGCATCATTCTGCGCTAGCATTGCGTTGAGCACCGCCAGCCGTACACACATACACACAGACAGCGCAGCCCGTTCTTTCGAGTTCTCTTTCGTCGTTTTCGTTTTCGATCGCTGGAACGGTGCAAGCGTTGCCGCTGCCTAAACGCTTGTTCGTTTTTTGGTGTTTGAGCTACACTACGTGCGCTCGGCATATTATAATTATTGAATTATTAAAATAAATTAGGCTTCCTTAAATTAATTCCTTAATTAATTTAAAATAACTCCCCGACACTGCTTGCGTTCAGCTTATTCCTCGCGTTGGGTATTATTTTTAAATTTAATAAATTTAAAAACAAACATTTTTTGTACACATTTACATACACTTAATAAAAAAAAAAAGCGATATTACTCCGCCGACAATGCGCACACCCCAATGCCGTTTGCCGAGCGTCGCTCTTCCAACCTTCAGCGGAAAACATTCCGAATTTAAAAATTTTATAAGCCTTTTCGATATTGAAAAATCAACCATCTAATATCGTGTTTGGCTGGAGACGCGCTAGGAACAGTCAGAGCATTCCAAGTTACCGCTGATAATTATCCAAAAGCTCTGGCTAGCCTAAGGCGGGTGTATGATAATGATTGTTTAATTTTCTTTGACAATATATCGACACTGTTTAATCTGCCAAAGATTTCCCAGCCATCGGCTACCGCCTTGAGAAACCTGATCGACACAGTCACAGCGCTGTACGATTCTCTTTTGTCCATTGGGGATGACAAACGTATTATGAATGCCATCCTCATCCATCTAGTAATGGGCAAAGTCGATACAGAAAATAAAAGAAAATGGGAAGAACAGTTGGATTATACCTCGCTTCCTCTTTGGAGCGAGTGTGACTCGGCCCTGAACAAGCGCTATCAGCATATGGTTGCCGAAGAAGCGTGTAAGCCAAAAATTGTTCAGCAGAGCCAGGCTTATCCAAAGAAGAATGGAAACAGGAGTTTTTCGTTTGCTGCTGCCATGGACGACCCCGAAGTATGTGTGTTTTGCAACTCAGCAGAACATCAAGTAGGAAATTGCACTGCTTTTGCTGCCCTAACAGTTCAGCAAAGATTCAATTTCGCAAAAAATGCTCCCTTATGCATTAACTGCCTCCGTAAGGGCCACACGGTAAAAAGAAAAAATCGAAAAGGTGCTGGGTGTGTAAGTCCTCACACCACACATTACTGCACATTTATTCGCCATCAAATCTCGCGTTGCCACCTCCTCCTCAGCTCACGCTCTTGCAGAATACTCCATCCACTTCGCATGTTTTGCATGCGACTGCATCGGATAGAGTTATTCTTGCCACAGCCATCGTGAGCGTTCAAACAAAAAGTGGCGAATTAGTTTTGGCTCGAGCGTTGCTCGATTCTGGTTCACAAGTAAATTTTGTGACCGACGAGCACGCTCAGAGACTTCAGATTAAGATAGAGGACGTGCGTTTGAGCTTGCGGGGCATTGGTGGAACTAATGCTCAAGCAACCAAGAAAATACACACGATAGTCAAGTCGCGAGTGGGTAGCAATCAATTGTCGTCCGAATTTTACATATTAAAAAATATTTCTGGTTATCATCCGGATCAAACGGTGAACACCAGCGGCTGGAGGGTGCCTGAAAATATTCAATTGGCAGATCCATTTTTCTTCAAGCCCCAAAAAATAGATGCTTATAGGCGCAGACTCGTTCTTTGAACTATTGTCAGTCGGCCATATAAAGCAAGTGCCTGAGTTTCCCATTCTCGGCTAGATAGTGCCAGGGAGATGTGCCTCAGAAAAAATAAGAAATGCCGAAAGGTTGGGAAGGGAAAAAAAATCAGCTACAATTATAACACAGCCGTTGGGGCGGTTAATTGCGGCAATTTGGAGAAAAAACAATCACGGTCGCACCCGTGTGGATTTGAATTTATTTAATTTTAAGTACCTGTATGTGGAGGCAGAAAATAGTGTTATGAAGATATGGGCATGCATACGTTTATGGATCGAGGAGCGTCGAGGAGTGGACTGTTTTTGAAGTGACGGAACATATGAAATTATGTGGAGAGAAAAAACACCCAAGACAAAAAAATTTCTCGATAGCGGCGGACTGTACGGCGAACAGAAAAAATCCCGAAATTACTTCACACCGAGTGGCTGATATTAGTTATGCCTTTTTATTTTCCACCTCACAATTTTTGTCGTATTTTTGTCACGCGCGTGTATATGTATGTCTGGATGCACACATGCCTTGACCGTTGACAAGTTGATGTACAACGGGGAACGAAAAGAAAAACGGCAAGGAGTTTGGCGACGCACACAAAGCGGAGACGGATAGAAAATTTTTGGAATTGAAGGAATGTTAAATTTCTCGACTGCCGTTGTGTCGGGAAAACTCAGACGTGGAGTTGACACGAAAAAAAATCGATCTTACTGCAGTGTGAACGAAATTCAATGTTCGAACCACTGCTAAAGACCGGCAGCGAGAGGGAGTCGGAAAATGTTCGTACTTATCTTTTTTGCGGAAAAATCACGAATGGCAGAAGGATATCTTTATTCGGCTCGAAGGACCAAAATGTTGTAGGGGGGGCGATCCTTCCACAAAAAGAATTGAAGGCACAAAAAAATTCCCATGGCGCAAACGCAAAGGAAGACGAAAATGAAGAAGTCGGGGACGTCGTGGTGTACTTCAGTGTCTTTTAAAAACTTAAAACTCAAACCGCGCTGCCGCCCGCTTTACTCCGTTGAAGCGAGAGTGGGAGATCGGATGCGAAACCCGAAGCTCGCACTCTGGAGCGCGGACGTTACGAGAAGCGAGCGAGGGAGGGCAATAGGGGCGAGAGCGAAAGCTCGGAGAGCTCAGTGAACAGCGCCGATGCAGTGGGTCACTGACCTAAACAAATAAATAGATAGCCAAGGGCATCAGCAGAAGGGGGCAGAAGGTATGATATTCTCCAAAATTATTCATATGATGCATTTTTCGCTCATAAAAATCCCAACTTCCTAACTTTAAAAACACCAAAGTTATGGCAATTCCAATCTCTCGGTTATATGGCTATATTATACGGTTATAGAATATAGTCAGTCGATCCTAATGAAATTTGGTAGGTCGGATTGATTGGCCAAAAATAAAACCAATAGAAAATCCCAACTTCCTAACTTAAGAAACGTTATGGCATTTCCGATCAATCAGTTATATGGCGGCTATATGATATAGTCGGCCGATCCTTATGAAATTTGGTAGGTCGTATAAATTGGCCAAATATAAAATCCATAGCAAATCCCAACATCACAACTTTACAAACACCAATGTTATGGCATTTCCGATTAATCCGTTATATAACAGCTATAAGATATAGTCAGCCGATCCTTATGAAATTTGGTAGGTCGGATTGATTGGCCAAATATAAAAGCCATAGAAAATCCCAACTTCCTAACTTTACAAACACCAGAGTTATGGCATATCCTATCGTTCAGTTATATGGCAGCTATAGGAGATAGTCGGCCGATCCCGGCCGTTCCGACTTATATACTGCGTGCAAAGGAAAGAAGGGTGTGTGCAAAGTTTCAATTTGGTATCTTTAAAACTGAGAGACAAGTTAACGTAGAAACAGACAGACGTACAGACAGATGCTTATATCAACTCAGGAGGTGATCCTGATCAAGAATATATATACTTTATAGGGTCGGAGATGTCTCTTTCACTGCTTTGCACACTTTTGACCAAAATTATAATACCCTCTGCAAGGTTAAAAAATAATTATTAAAAAACGTAATAAACTAAAAAATAATTTATTGAATTTTTAGGCCTGCCAGGTTATAAAAATAATTTTAACAAATTTTTTAGGCCTGGAAAAAATAATAGAAACGACTGGGTTAATTCGATGGAAAACAGTTTTGTTGCTTCAAAGCCTATTAGTTTAAATGGTTACTTAAATATATAGTTATATATTATATATTATCTCCACTGACGAGAGGTTTAAATTGACTTAAATTAAGACTCCACCTTCCCGTCTAGGGGGACTATCACACCTATATATACTTACTCACTTATAAAAATTTATTTCCACGAGTCTCTTTCATTATAAAAGATGAAAACGTAAGAAAACGTAAACTTTTTTCTCTCAGCACTATTGTTATCGGCTTAAGTAGAGCCATTGAAAGACATAGCGAAAGTCAATGGTTGCATACTTTCCGCTACGAAATGTTAGAATACCGAAACTTTTCAGCTGCTGTTCCAAGCAACATTTGAGGGGCTGCTGCGATCGGCTGCTGATACGCGGGAGTGCTCTGCAGTTCTTTTCATTGAATCTTCCTAACTTTACAAACACCAGAGTTATGGCATATCCTATCGTTCAGTTATATGGCAGCTATAGGAGATAGTCGGCCGATCCCGGCCGTTCCGACTTATATACTGCGTGCAAAGGAAAGAAGGGTGTGTGCAAAGTTTCAATTTGGTATCTTTAAAACTGAGAGACAAGTTAACGTAGAAACAGACAGACGTACAGACAGATGCTTATATCAACTCAGGAGGTGATCCTGATCAAGAATATATATACTTTATAGGGTCGGAGATGTCTCTTTCACTGCTTTGCACACTTTTGACCAAAATTATAATACCCTCTGCAAGGTTAAAAAATAATTATTAAAAAACGTAATAAACTAAAAAATAATTTATTGAATTTTTAGGCCTGCCAGGTTATAAAAATAATTTTAACAAATTTTTTAGGCCTGGAAAAAATAATAGAAACGACTGGGTTAATTCGATGGAAAACAGTTTTGTTGCTTCAAAGCCTATTAGTTTAAATGGTTACTTAAATATATAGTTCTGCCACCGCAATTTTTAATGACTTCGCTTCACCGGCGTCCCATTCACTCCACCAAATGGGCACAAATTGATGGTTCAATGGAGTACCACCCGCAATTCACTTTCTTCCACAACTCTTCCCTATTTTTGGACTTAAGCCACCAATCATCTTCTTTATTATCCCCAAAAGGTGCTCTATGGGATTAAAGTGATCTAGGTTTGAGCTGCGACTGCAATTTTACAGTATTGGGGGATAGAATTTTTTGGAGTTTGGGGACATTTGTTTATAACGAAAGAGGATGTTAACATTAATTGGTCAGTCGTGGGAGCCGACAATTTGGGGTTCTTTCATTTGTTTATAACTCAAGAAGATGTTTATATTAATTGGCGACCCTTGGGTCGATGATTTTGGGTGTGACAAATGCGTAATGTAAATATTTAATATTTATATTTATTTAATATTTATGACGGCATTGATCAGTCCTGGAGTTCATGGAACAGATATAGATATAGACATAAACCAAATCCCAAGAGCAATGACGGAATTGATGCATGACAGAGCCTAAAATCGGCTCATAGCCAACAATTGGCTCATGGAAAAGCTTGCAAAGCTTTAAGGACTATATGGTATGTATGCCAAGGAAGTTCTGAAGAACAGCACGCCGGCCTTCCTAATATTCATTCATCAGTATGAGTGTCGATATATAGCGCTGGCAGACGAGTTAGACCAGCAAAGGCAGAAGTTCAAGCTGGAGAACAATCCCCAGAAGCAGCACTTGCAGACCCATCCGTTGCAAAGGCCCTCAGCCGTCCAGGGTGCTGTGTGCAGGCGATGACAGGGAAAGCACGGACGCACCACCGAGGCACCAAAGCAGCTGATCGATGCGGGAGCGTGCGCAATTCTGCCCAGATCTGGCGGGGTTCTAAACTGAGGCGTGCTGCAGTCAACGGCTTAGGTTCTGCTGGCCATGCCGCAAAATAAGAACATGTTCTGATCTGGCCGGCTGCATGCGAAAGGAAGGGTCGGACCCACAATCCGGGGAGAACGGAATGTGTAGTTACTTTTTATCATCACTTCTGTTGCCTATGGAACAGCTCATGCGTTCAAATTATCTAAATATTATGATGGTTGTTGGTTATCTTATATATTTAAAGATTTTAACTTTGTTACCTTCTAAATTGCATGAAATTGCCTACATAAGTACGCGAGAATGACTTATAATTGAGGGAAGATCGTAAATAAATACTCTAAAAAGAAGCGCAACAAGATGGCTCCCTTGAAATTGAAGTTTAGAAATAGAATTTTTAAAAAGAACCGCTTGCGACCTGCCATTCATATAACTGGAAATCCATATAAGTGATTTACAAACTCAATTGCTTTACCTGCCATTCATATAACTGGAAATCCATATATTTACGAACTCAAATCCTTTACTATAGTCAGTGTTATTGACGCCTGTTTAAAAAATACTATTGAAGCCCTTTATCCAAAAGGTTATTAATTGTGGATCTATGTTTAATTAATCCGTGTTGACAACAAGAATTAATTGATATAGAATTGTGCTGCAAATATGAGCATGTTATATATATAGAGTTACCAGGAAGTGATAACATTCCGCAAATAATCTTAATTACTTAAAAACTCCTCTGACGCAGAGGAAGTTCAGACAACGGCGGTATATATGCGCAGGTTATATATATAGAGTTACCAGAAAGCGATAACTTTACGCAAGAATGGGATTGAATTCCTTAAAAATTATCTCCACTGACGAGAGGTTTAAATTGACTTAAATTAAGACTCCACCTTCCCGTCTAGGGGGACTATCACACCTATATATACTTACTCACTTATAAAAATTTATTTCCACGAGTCTCTTTCATTATAAAAGATGAAAACGTAAGAAAACGTAAACTTCTTTCTCTCAGCACTATTGTAATCGGCTTAAGTAGAGCCATTGAAAGCCATAGCGGAAGTCAATGGTTGCATACTTTCCGCTACGAAATGTTAGAATACCGAAACTTTTCAGCTGCTGTTCCAAGCAACATTTGAGGGGTTGCTGCGATCGGCTGCTGATACGCGGGAGTGCTCTGCAGTTCTTTTCATTGAATCTGCGGGTTGTTCCCCTCCTGCAGTCTACCACCAGTGTTTTTTTTCACATAGGAAATACCTCTAAAAGCTTAGGGCTATTAAACTGCGAGGAAGAATTCGGAGCTCATAAAAAACATGACCGAAAGTCAAATACAAATTTATGACTTCCCTAAAGATTAACCGGTTCGAGTAAAAGTTGAACAATTGGCTAAAAATTAAAAGAATTGCAATTATATTAAGCGATTCTTAAGGACCCATTACAAAATGTTTTGATGTCAAAAACTAGAAAGTGCTCAAGGCAAAATATTTATTTGTGGTTTGGGAATTTAATAATTCGAGATTGTCAATAACTTAACTTCCTAAATTAGAATATATGGAATAGTGCTACTTTTTGGATAATGAGTCGATCTTAAAGATCCCTACAATAGCAACGTAAAATACGCTGTCACCAAGATTCGTTTATAGGGAAATAACAGGTATAAAAACAGAAAAACAATGTGTGCATTTCCTGTTTCTACCTATTCTGTTAGCCTAAGCACTTTTGTACTGAGATAAGTCTTAAATCTTCCCCATAAGTCTCAATGCAGTAGAGCGTCTTGGCAACAGCGAAGCAGGCGAGAATGCCGGAGGAGTAAAGGGAATTCAGGTCAAACGGGAACTATACGGACCTTGGACCCTCACATGGCCCTGGCAACAAGGTCGAACGGAGAACGGGCGGACTTCGGACCCGCACAAAGAGGACGTACCGCGCATCAACGGTACCGCAATGGACCTTGGACCCTCGCACGGCAAGGGCAACAATGTCAAACGGTAAGCTTATGAACTTTGGACCCCCACAAAGAGGAGATACCGTGAATTATCGGTACAGAACAAGTCAAAGAGTAAGTGCCCCAAGATCGAAAGGTCGGGACGCCGAACAACGACAACTCTAAAAGGCTAGGTCGTGGTCAAACCAAACTTCAGGAGTCCTTAAGCGGTGTCAGGCGATAAAGGAGAACATAGTTCTAGCGTAATCGTTTGCCCATTTTTTACCCATGTTCGATTTTTTTTTTTTAATCGCAAGAGAATCGTTAGGCCACGTTTGCTCATCTTTTAGAATTTTGAAAATATTAATACTTTTAAAAATATTCGACTTTTAAGTTTTGATCATATTTAACTGCAGAAAGAATTGTTGTTAAAAATCTTTTTTTCGAAAAAATAAAAGATGCCCATCTTGCTCATCTTGTGAAATTTAAGAATTTAAAAAAAATCATTTGCCCAACTCTTAAAAATAGTTAATTTTGACAAAACCGTTTGTCGACGGCTTAAAAATGTAATTTTTTAACATAAATCGTTTGCAATATGTTAATGTTTTCGCAGATTGTCTATTAAATATTTAAAGAAGGGGTTCACTTACATATTATTTATTGTGTGTGTGATTCCTTCCTCAAAAAATAAAATTGTTATATCCAAAAATATAAAGTTCTCCGCGAAACCGCTTGGGTTTTTGTTGTTGAGCGCCCATTATACTTAAGATTGGTGCGGCCTGGGGTGTTCTTCCTCAGCCGCACTGGTTGAAGGGTGGTCTTCTTCGATATTGCCCACACTTAGGTGCGAGGTAAAGTGGTTGTCGCTAGGAGCGCCTGTATTTGTGAGATGACTGCTAACAGCATCCACTTGGCAGGTTCGCCCGCGGGTGCGGGAGAAATGATCACCGCTAGCTGCGCCTGGTGGTGTGAGGTGACTGCGAATAGCAGCCACTGCACTATGGGGTAAATGACCAGGCTTATAATACTAAAAACAATGAAGCTATGTCGATTTTGCTCTTCATTTTGCCATCGTTTCTATTTAATTTAATTAAAACTTTCCTAATTTCTCATTTACGGAAATTCAAATAAAAACAATTTTATGCTTAGGAATTATTATAACCAAAAAGCCAATTTCAAATTGCGTTTTTAAAAAGAATATAATTTAAGCATTATCCTAACTAAAATCACGTGTATAAATAATGCTTTACATAAAGATGGAACTCGGTTCGAATTTAACTAAATCGTTCAGAAACTTTTTTTTTTTTTCGCGCGGAGTCCCACGGCCCACTTACTCGCCCAACCGACCGAGGGGCGCAGCCGTGTATCGTACGGCACGATTCGCGATAAGATTTTATTTTATACCCGTTACTCGTAGAGTAACAGGGTATATTGTATACGTGCAAAAGTACGTAACAGGTAGAAGGAAGCGTTTCCGACCCTATAAAGTATATATATTCTTGTTCAGGATCAGTAGCCGAGTCGATCTAGCCATGTCCGTCTGTCCGTCTGTCTGTCTGTCCGTATGAACGCTGAGATCTCGGAAACTATAAAAGCTCGAAGATTGGCATTTTGCATGTAGATTTCCGGAGTTCCTACGCAGCGCAAGTTTGTTTCAAAATGGTGCCACGCCCCCTCTGACGCCCACAAGCCACAAGTTGTGGCCACAGGTTTGATGCTATTATGAAAATTTTAATTGATATGTATTTGTTTCGTCAATACCTATCGATTGGTCTAATAAAAGTTTGCCACGCCCACTCTAACGACCAAAAACCCATTAAACGCTTAAGCCTGGCAAGCGCCTACATTTCCGCCTTTCATGGCCCGTGGTACCAATGTCATGGGGTTGATGGCGCAATACAATAGCGCCATCTAACGGATGACTTTCCCCATAAGTCTCAATGCAGTAGAGCGTCTTGGCAACAGCGAAGCAGGCGAGAATGCCGGAGGAGTAAAGGGAATTCAGGTCAAACGGGAACTATACGGACCTTGGACCCTCACATGGCCCTGGCAACAAGGTCGAACGGAGAACGGGCGGACTTCGGACCCGCACAAAGAGGACGTACCGCGCATCAACGGTACCGCAATGGACCTTGGACCCTCGCACGGCAAGGGCAACAATGTCAAACGGTAAGCTTATGAACTTTGGACAAAGAGGAGATACCGTGAATTATCGGTACAGAACAAGTCAAAGAGTAAGTGCCCCAAGATCGAAAGGTCGGGACGCCGAACAACGACAACTCTAAAAGGCTAGGTCGTGGTCAAACCAAACTTCAGGAGTCCTTAAGCGGTGTCAGGCGATAAAGGAGAACATAGTTCTAGCGTAATCGTTTGCCCATTTTTTACCCATGTTCGAATTTTTTTTTTTAATCGCAAGAGAATCGTTAGGCCACGTTTGCTCCTCTTTTAGAATTTTGAAAATATTAATACTTTTAAAAATATTCGACTTCTAAGTTTTGATCATATTTAACTGCAGAAAGAATTGTTGTTAAAAATCTTTTTTCGAAAAAATAAAAGATGCCCATCTTGCTCATCTTGTGAAATTTAAGAATTTAAAAAAATCATTTGCCCAACTCTTAAAAATAGTTAATTTTGACAAAACCGTTTGTCGACGGCTTAAAAATGTAATTTTTTAACATAAATCGTTTGCAATATGTTAATGTTTTCGCAGATTGTCTATTAAATATTTAAAGAAGGGGTTCACTTACATATTATTTATTGTGTGTGTGATTCCTTCCTCAAAAAATAAAATTGTTATATCCAAAAATATAAAGTTCTCCGCGAAACCGCTTGGGTTTTTGTTGTTGAGCGCCCATTATACTTAAGATTGGTGCGGCCTGGGGTGTTCTTCCTCAGCCGCACTGGTTGAAGGGTGGTCTTCTTCGATATTGCCCACACTTAGGTGCGAGGTAAAGTGGTTGTCGCTAGGAGCGCCTGTATTTGTGAGATGACTGCTAACAGCATCCACTTGGCAGGTTCGCCCGCGGGTGCGGGAGAAATGATCACCGCTAGCTGCGCCTGGTGGTGTGAGGTGACTGCGAATAGCAGCCACTGCACTATGGGGTAAATGACCAGGCTTATAATACTAAAAACAATGAAGCTATGTCGATTTTGCTCTTCATTTTGCCATCGTTTCTATTTAATTTAATTAAAACTTTCCTAATTTCTCATTTACGGAAATTCAAATAAAAACAATTTTATGCTTAGGAATTATTATAACCAAAAAGCCAATTTCAAATTGCGTTTTTAAAAAGAATATAATTTAAGCATTATCCTAACTAAAATCACGTGTATAAATAATGCTTTACATAAAGATGGAACTCGGTTCGAATTTAACTAAATCGTTCAGAAACTTTTTTTTTTTTTCGCGCGGAGTCCCACGGCCCACTTACTCGCCCAACCGACCGAGGGGCGCAGCCGTGTATCGTACGGCACGATTCGCGATAAGATTTTATTTTATACCCGTTACTCGTAGAGTAACAGGGTATATTGTATACGTGCAAAAGTACGTAACAGGTAGAAGGAAGCGTTTCCGACCCTATAAAGTATATATATTCTTGTTCAGGATCAGTAGCCGAGTCGATCTAGCCATGTCCGTCTGTCCGTCTGTCTGTCTGTCCGTATGAACGCTGAGATCTCGGAAACTATAAAAGCTCGAAGATTGGCATTTTGCATGTAGATTTCCGGAGTTCCTACGCAGCGCAAGTTTGTTTCAAAATGGTGCCACGCCCCCTCTGACGCCCACAAGCCACAAGTTGTGGCCACAGGTTTGATGCTATTATGAAAATTTTAATTGATATGTATTTGTTTCGTCAATACCTATCGATTGGTCTAATAAAAGTTTGCCACGCCCACTCTAACGACCAAAAACCCATTAAACGCTTAAGCCTGGCAAGCGCCTACATTTCCGCCTTTCATGGCCCGTGGTACCAATGTCATGGGGTTGATGGCGCAATACAATAGCGCCATCTAACGGATGACTTTGGAACAGCTGGCCAAGGTGCTCAACAGAGTCAACGTTAATTCTCGATAAGGATTTCTATTAAAGGAAAGTGCAATGGTTTTCATTTGTCAATACCGAACTATATCCCAAGAATTATGCAAATCAAATCAAGTTAGCCAAATTGGAGGTCTGAGTCAAACAATGGCGTATGTGTGTATGTATGTAAGCATTGCACTCAAAAACATAAACATAAACACAGCTGCTGGTGCAGGACAGAAGCTGCCTTCGCTAAAGCACCGCTGGTGCTGATGCTCGTGCTGTAAAGCAGCCAGCTCTAAGAGATCGCGGAATTGATAATTGATAATTTGAACTGAGTAACGAATATCTAATAGTCGAGACACTCGACTATGGCGTTCTCACTTGTTAAGCTTACAATAAGCCTTAACTAGAAGCGTGTGTATGCATCAGATCATGTCATACTGAATAATTTCCTGTAGGAGTCCCCCAGAAGCAGTTTCCTTTGGTAAAATTAAGTAAACTTTAAACTTAAGCTAATACCGCGTATGTACAGAATACTCGAGGACGAGGGGCTGGGTGTTATGGCGGCTTTGGAAGTCACCTTCCAATTGATCAATAATTGTGATAGGTAAAGGCCGTGTTTAGCATCGCACACCACGTTGAGGGCGTTAAAGTCCCAGTAAAAAGTCATGTGAAAACCAATGCTGGTCAGCAACAAGATGTACTCGAACAAGGCAAAAAAGGTGTAGACTCCCGCCTCGCAATGGGAATTGTGCCTGACGAAGCAGTATCCAGCCAATCCAAAGGCCACCACATTCACCAAAAACAGGTTCCTCTTGTATCTTAATGACTTTTCCTCGTGCGGCAGGAGCACGGTTTTTCGGACATTCCTATTTAACAGGGATCGCTAAAACGCTCGTATGTGGGCAGCATTTTGCCTTTGGAGTGGATGGACGTCGGGGGATGTTGGTAAGGTCGTTCCTTAGCGGCTTACGCTCCAAATTTTCAGTTCCTCGCTCCTAAATTGGCTAATCTCGGACTAATTCGCGGATTTTTCTGCTTACGTTGTAAACATTGCAAAAAGAAGTTGTATACAAGTGGTAGCTATATTATATTGTTGTCCGATTTTAATTTAATTAAAACCATAATTCCATAATATTTAAATATTCCCAAAACTAAAAGAACAAAAGCAAAAAATTAAAAACCACAGAGTTATAATTTTTTTTATTTTTTTTCCGATTGTTCCAATGGGAGCTATACGAGGTGTGTTCAAAAAGTAAGGTGACTTTTCAAATTTCGCGGGCAACATATTTTCGATTATCGATTTTTTTGTTTTGTTATATTGGTACACTCTTCCCTAACATCTGTACCAAGTTTCAATGGAACATCCTCTTTTGTTTGGTTGTGAGAGGCGTAAAGTTACAAGTTATTTTGTGAGCTCGGCGATTTTTTGCTATCGAAAAATATGGATCAAAGGATTTGCATCAAATTTTGTGTAAAAAATAAAATTAAGTGCTCTGAAACACTTGAAATGTTGACAGTGGCATACGGTGAAACTGTTCTGAGTAAAAACAAGAGAGAACGCTATAGTCGAGTGCCTTGACTATTAGATACCCGTTACTCAGCTAAACAAATTAATATAAATATGCCCTCTGGTATGTTTTTCGCCGCTCGAATTAGCTCCCGATTTTTATGTTAAAATCTGCACCCAGGGAACACCTCCAATTTGGCTAACTTGATTTGATTTGCATAGTTCTTGGGATATAGTTCGGTATTGACAAATGAAAGCCATCGCATTTTCCTTTAATTGAAATCCTTATCGAGAATTAACGTTGACTCTGTTGAGCACCTTGGCCAGCTGTTCCAAAGTCATCCGTTAGATGGCGCTATTGTGCCATGAAAGGCGAAAATGTAGGCGCTAGCCAGGCTTAAGCGTTTAATGGGTTTTTGGGCGTTAGAGTGGGCGTGGCAAACTTTTATTTGGCCAATCGATAGGTATTGACGAAACAAATACATATCAAAAAAAAATTTCATAATAGCATCAAAACTGTGGCCACAGCTTGTGACTTGTGGGCGTCAGAGGGGGCGTGGCACCATTTTGAAACAAACTTGCGCTGCGTAGGAACTCCTAAAATCTACATGCAAAATGCCAGTCTTCTAGCTTTTATAGTTTCCGAGATCTCAGCGTTCATACGGACAGACAGACAGACGGACAGACAGACGGACAGACGGACAGACGGACGGACGGACAGACGGACAGACGGACAGACGGACATGGCTAGATCGACTCGGCTAGTGATCCTGAACAAGAATATATATACTTTATAGGGTCGGAAACGCTTCCTTCTACCTGTTACATACTTTTGCACGAATACAATATACCCTTTTACTCTACGAGTAACGGGTATAAAAATGTGTACAAGTGGTACAAACTCTTCCAAGATGGCCGGGAAGATGCCAATGACCAGCCTCGCTCTGGACGCCCAAGCACGTCAACAACTGATGAAAACGTTCAAGCAGTGACGAAAATTGTTTTGGAAAATCGTCGAATCACTATCAGAGAAGTTGCTGAAGATGTCGGTATATCGCTTGGCTCGTGCCATGAAATTTTTTCAAACGTTTTGGGTATGAGTCGTGTGTCAGCGAAGTTTGTTCCGAAATTGCTGAATTTTGACCAAAAGAACCGTCGCATGAGCATCGCTCAAGAGCTGTTGAATGACGTCAACGACGACCCAGATTTACTCAAAAGGGTCATAACTGGTGACGAATCATGGGTATATGGTTATGATATCGAAACCAAAGCCCAATCGTCCCAATGGAAGAGCCCAGGCGAGCCAAGACCGAAAAAAGCACGCCAAGTTCGATCAAATGTCAAAGTTTTGATCACTGTTTTCTTCGATTACCATGGCGTGGTGCATCAGGAGTTCTTACCATATGGTCGTACGGTCAATAAACAGTATTATCTGGAAGTTATGCGCCGTTTGCGAGAAGCAATACGAAAGAAACGTCCAGAATTGTGGAAAAACAATTCATGGCTTTTACATCACGATAATGCCCCTGCTCACTCATCTTTGCTTGTGAGAGATTTTTGGCCAAAAACAACACCACAATAATGCCTCAGCCACCATATTCACCGGATTTGGCCCCATGTGACTTTTTCTTGTTCCCAAAACTGAAGAGACCTATGAAAGGACGGAGATTTGCAACGATTGAAGAGATAAAGACTGCATCGCTGCAAGAGCTCAAGGCTATACCGAAAAGTGCTTATGGGAAGTGCTTTGAGGATTGGAAAAAACCGTTGGCATAAGTGTATTGTATCTGAGGGGGATTACTTTGAAGGGGACAACATAAATATTGATAAATAAATTAATAGTTTTTCTTGAAAATACAAAGTCACCTTACTTTTTGAACACACCTCGTATGATATAGTCGCCCGATCCGGCTCGTTCCGAATTATATACTACCTGCATCAGAAAGACAACTTTTGGGAATGTTTTAAGAAGATAGCTTTAAAACTGAGGGACTAGTTTGCGTAGAAAATTGATCACAATATTATATTTTTCATAATTTTGAGGGCACAAAATTGTTGTCCAAATTTAATATTTCTTTTTAATAATGCACGTAATATACAATTTAGTATCAATTTTTGCGGGGGTGGGGTTGGTGGTGGTGTTGGGTGGTGGGTGGTCAGGACACGCCCACTTTCTTATGATAGTTTCTTTAGGTCTATAGTAACATAATCCAAAAAACTGCACTGAAAAATTCCTTTTTCGTTTAGTCGTAATATTAAATGCCATATAAAGTGGCCATTTACCCCATAGTGCACTGGTGGTATCCGCCCGTGGGTGCGGAAAAAGGAGGTTGTTTTGGATACGTCTTCACACGTAGAAGTTGGAGATCCCTCGCAGCTGTCTTAGCCGGATGGCTGTCCTTTCACCTTTCTAGATTAGGATGAATTAAGTTGGGAGGTTGGACCCTCACATGGCTCTGGCAACAAGTATATACATACACATACATAAATATTTAATTTATGCAAAAGGTAATCGCTTTGGATATTAAAACACAAACAAAAAATTCGACCCAAATTAGTGCAAAAATAAAATTTCCCCATTTCTGGCCGTAGTGAACACCAATTATAGCTTTGCAAAAATTAAAAAGGTAAATCCCCAGCAAATTTTCTGCCGCGCATTTTCCTCAAAAATTTCCCTCGCTTTTCGCCATTTCCCGCGCTTTTAAGCGTCAGGTTTATATATTCGTTGCCCTTAGTTATCGGTCAGTGCATCATACTGCGCTAGCATTGCGTTGAGCACCGCCAGCCGTACACACATACACACAGACAGCGGAGCCCGTTCTTTCGAGTTCTCTTTCGTCGTTTTCGTTTTCGATCGCTGGAACGGTGCAAGCGTTGCCGCTGCCTAAACGCTTGTTCGTTTTTTGGTGTTTGAGCTACACTACGTGCGCTCGGCATATTATAATTATTGAATTATTAAAATAAATTAGGCTTCCTTAAATTAATTCCTTAATTAATTTAAAATAACTCCCCGACACTGCTTGCGTTCAGCTTATTCCTCGCGTTGGGTATTATTTTTAAATTTAATAAATTTAAAAACAAACATTTTTTGTACACATTTACATACACTTAATAAAAAAAAAAAGCGATATTACTCCGCCGACAATGCGCACACCCCAATGCCGTTTGCCGAGCGTCGCTCTTCCAACCTTCAGCGGAAAACATTCCGAATTTAAAAATTTTATAAGCCTTTTCGATATTGAAAAATCAACCATCTAATATCGTGTTTGGCTGGAGACGCGCTAGGAACAGTCAGAGCATTCCAAGTTACCGCTGATAAATATCCAAAAGCTCTGGCTAGCCTAAGGCGGGTGTATGATAATGATTGTTTAATTTTCTTTGACAATATATCGACACTGTTTAATCTGCCAAAGATTTCCCAGCCATCAGCTACCGCCTTGAGAAACCTGATCGACACAGTCACAGCGCTGTACGATTCTCTTTTGACCATTGGGGATGACAAACGTATTATGAATGCCATCCTCATCCATCTAGTAATGGGCAAAGTCGATGCAGAAACTAAAAGAAAATGGGAAGAACAGTTGGATTATACCTCGCTTCCTCTTTGGAGCGAGTGTGAGTCGGCCCAAAACAAGCGCTATCAGCATATGGTTGCCGAAGAAGCGTGTAAGCCAAAAATTGTTCAGCAGAGCCAGGCTTATCCAAAGAAGAATGAAAACAGGAGTTTTTCGTTTGCTGCTGCCATGGACGACCCCGAAGTATGTGTGTTTTGCAACTCAGCAGAACATCAAGTAGGAAATTGCACTGCTTTTGCTGCCCTAACAGTTCAGCAAAGATTTAATTTCGCAAAAAATGCTCCCTTATGCATTAACTGCCTCCGTAAGGGCCACACGGTAAAAAGATGCAAATCGAAAAGGTGCTGGGTGTGTAAGTCCTCACACCACACATTACTGCACATTTATTCGCCATCAAATCTCGTGTTGCCACCTCCTCCTCAGCTCACGCTCTTGCAGAATACTCCATCCACTTCGCATGTTTTGCATGCGACTGCATCGGATAGAGTTATTCTTGCCACAGCCATCGTGAGCGTTCAAACAAAAAGTGGCGAATTAGTTTTGGCTCGAGCGTTGCTCGATTCTGGTTCACAAGTAAATTTTGTGACCAGGACACGCCCACTTTCTTATGATAGTTTCTTTAGGTCTATAGTAACATAATCCAAAAAACTGCAGTGAAAAATTCCTTTTTCGTTTAGTCGTAATATTAAATGCCATATAAAGTGGCCATTTACCCCATAGTGCACTGGTGGTATCCGCCTGTGGGTGCGGAAAAAGGAGGTTGTTTTGGATACGTCTTCACACGTAGAAGTTGGAGATCCCTCGCAGCTGTCTTAGCCGGATGGCTGTCCTTTCACCTTTCTAGATTAGGATGAATTAAGTTGGGAGGTTGGACCCTCACATGGCTCTGGCAACAAGTATATACATACACATACATAAATATTTAATTTATGCAAAAGGTAATCGCTTTGGATATTAAAACACAAACAAAAAATTCGACCCAAATTAGTGCAAAAATAAAATTTCCCCCATTTCTGGCCGTAGTGAACACCAATTATAGCTTTGCAAAAATTAAAAAGGTAAATCCCCAGCAAATTTTCTGCCGCGCATTTTCCTCAAAAATTTCCCTCGCTTTTCGCCATTTCCCGCGCTTTTAAGCGTCAGGTTTATATATTCGTTGCCCTTAGTTATCGGTCAGTGCATCATACTGCGCTAGCATTGCGTTGAGCACCGCCAGCCGTACACACATACACACAGACAGCGGAGCCCGTTCTTTCGAGTTCTCTTTCGTCGTTTTCGTTTTCGATCGCTGGAACGGTGCAAGCGTTGCCGCTGCCTAAACGCTTGTTCGTTTTTTGGTGTTTGAGCTACACTACGTGCGCTCGGCATATTATAATTATTGAATTATTAAAATAAATTAGGCTTCCTTAAATTAATTCCTTAATTAATTTAAAATAACTCCCCGACACTGCTTGCGTTCAGCTTATTCCTCGCGTTGGGTATTATTTTTAAATTTAATAAATTTAAAAACAAACATTTTTTGTACACATTTACATACACTTAATAAAAAAAAAAAAGCGATATTACTCCGCCGACAATGCGCACACCCCAATGCCGTTTGCCGAGCGTCGCTCTTCCAACCTTCAGCGGAAAACATTCCGAATTTAAAAATTTTATAAGCCTTTTCGATATTGAAAAATCAACCATCTAATATCGTGTTTGGCTGGAGACGCGCTAGGAACAGTCAGAGCATTCCAAGTTACCGCTGATAAATATCCAAAAGCTCTGGCTAGCCTAAGGCGGGTGTATGATAATGATTGTTTAATTTTCTTTGACAATATATCGACACTGTTTAATCTGCCAAAGATTTCCCAGCCATCGGCTACCGCCTTGAGAAACCTGAACGACACAGTCACAGCGCTGTACGATTCTCTTTTGTCCATTGGGGATGACAAACGTATTATGAATGCCATCCTCATCCATCTAGTAATGGGCAAAGTCGATACAGAAAATAAAAGAAAATGGGAAGAACAGTTGGATTATACCTCGCTTCCTCTTTGGAGCGAGTGTGACTCGGCCCTGAACAAGCGCTATCAGCATATGGTTGCCGAAGAAGCGTGTAAGCCAAAAATTGTTCAGCAGAGCCAGGCTTATCCAAAGAAGAATGGAAACAGGAGTTTTTCGTTTGCTGCTGCCATGGACGACCCCGAAGTATGTGTGTTTTGCAACTCAGCAGAACATCAAGTAGGAAATTGCACTGCTTTTGCTGCCCTAACAGTTCAGCAAAGATTCAATTTCGCAAAAAATGCTCCCTTATGCATTAACTGCCTCCGTAAGGGCCACACGGTAAAAAGAAAAAATCGAAAAGGTGCTGGGTGTGTAAGTCCTCACACCACACATTACTGCACATTTATTCGCCATCAAATCTCGTGTTGCCACCTCCTCCTCAGCTCACGCTCTTGCAGAATACTCCATCCACTTCGCATGTTTTGCATGCGACTGCATCGGATAGAGTTATTCTTGCCACAGCCATCGTGAGCGTTCAAACAAAAAGTGGCGAATTAGTTTTGGCTCGAGCGTTGCTCGATTCTGGTTCACAAGTAAATTTTGTGACCGACGAGCACGCTCAGAGACTTCAGATTAAGATAGAGGACGTGCGTTTGAGCTTGCGGGGCATTGGTGGAACTAATGCTCAAGCAACCAAGAAAATACACACGATAGTCAAGTCGCGAGTGGGTAGCAATCAATTGTCGTCCGAATTTTACATATTAAAAAATATTTCTGGTTATCATCCGGATCAAACGGTGAACACCAGCGGCTGGAGGGTGCCTGAAAATATTCAATTGGCAGATCCATTTTTCTTCAAGCCCCAAAAAATAGATGCTTATAGGCGCAGACTCGTTCTTTGAACTATTGTCAGTCGGCCATATAAAGCAAGTGCCTGAGTTTCCCATTCTCGGCTAGATAGTGCCAGGGAGATGTGCCTCAGAAAAAATAAGAAATGCCGAAAGGTTGGGAAGGGAAAAAAAATCAGCTACAATTATAACACAGCCGTTGGGGCGGTTAATTGCGGCAATTTGGAGAAAAAACAATCACGGTCGCACCCGTGTGGATTTGAATTTATTTAATTTTAAGTACCTGTATGTGGAGGCAGAAAATAGTGTTATGAAGATATGGGCATGCATACGTTTATGGATCGAGGAGCGTCGAGGAGTTGACAGTATTTGAAGTGACGGAACAGGTGAAATTATGTGGAGAGAAAAAAAACACAAGACAAAAAAATATCTCGATAGCGGCGGACTGTAGGGCGAACAGGGAAAATCCCGAAATTACTTCACACCGAGTGGCTGATATTAGTTATGCCTTTTTATTTTCCACCTCACAATTTTTGTCGTATTTTTGCACTGCACTTTGTACACAATTTGTCACGCGCGTGTATATGTATGTCTGGATGCACATATGCCTTGACCGTTGACAAGTTGATGTACAACGGGGAACGAAAAGAAAAACGGCAAGGAGTTTGGCGACGCACACAAAGCGGAGACGGATAGAAAATTTTTTGGAATTGAAGGAATGTTAAATTTCTCGACTGCCGTTGTGTCGGGAAAACTCAGACGTGGAGTTGACACGAAAAAAAATCGATCTTACTGCAGTGTGAACGAAATTCAATGTTCGAACCACTGCTAAAGACCGGCAGCGAGAGGGAGTCGGAAAATGTTCGTACTTATCTTTTTTGCGGAAAAATCACGAATGGCAGAAGGATATCTTTATTCGGCTCGAAGGACCAAAATGTTGTAGGGGGGGCGATCCTTCCACAAAAAGAATTGAAGGCACAAAAAAATTCCCATGGCGCAAACGCAAAGGAAGACGAAAATGAAGAAGTCGGGGACGTCGTGGTGTACTTCAGTGTCTTTTAAAAACTTAAAACTCAAACCGCGCTGCCGCCCGCTTTACTCCGTTGAAGCGAGAGCGGGAGATCGGATGCGAAACCCGAAGCTCGCACTCTGGAGCGCGGACGTTACGAGAAGCGAGCGAGGGAGGGCAATAGGGGCGAGAGCGAAAGCTCGGAGAGCTCAGTGAACAGCGCCGATGCAGTGGGTCACTGACCTAAACAAATAAATAGATAGCCAAGGGCATCAGCAGAAGGGGGCAGAAGGTATGATATTCTCCAAAATTATTCATATGATGCATTTTTCGCTCATAAAAATCCCAACTTCCTAACTTTAAAAACACCAAAGTTATGGCAATTCCAATCTCTCGGTTATATGGCTATATTATACGGTTATAGAATATAGTCAGTCGATCCTAATGAAATTTGGTAGGTCGGATTGATTGGCCAAAAATAAAACCAATAGAAAATCCCAACTTCCTAACTTAAGAAACGTTATGGCATTTCCGATCAATCAGTTATATGGCGGCTATATGATATAGTCGGCCGATCCTTATGAAATTTGGTAGGTCGTATAAATTGGCCAAATATAAAATCCATAGCAAATCCCAACATCACAACTTTACAAACACCAATGTTATGGCATTTCCGATTAATCCGTTATATAACAGCTATAAGATATAGTCAGCCGATCCTTATGAAATTTGGTAGGTCGGATTGATTGGCCAAATATAAAAAGCCATAGAAAATCCCAACTTCCTAACTTTACAAACACCAGAGTTATGGCATATCCTATCGTTCAGTTATATGGCAGCTATAGGAGATAGTCGGCCGATCCCGGCCGTTCCGACTTATATACTGCGTGCAAAGGAAAGAAGGGTGTGTGCAAAGTTTCAATTTGGTATCTTTAAAACTGAGAGACAAGTTAACGTAGAAACAGACAGACGTACAGACAGATGCTTATATCAACTCAGGAGGTGATCCTGATCAAGAATATATATACTTTATAGGGTCGGAGATGTCTCCTTCACTGCTTTGCACACTTTTGACCAAAATTATAATACCCTCTGCAAGGTTATAAAAATAATTATTAAAAAACGTAATAAACTAAAAAATAATTTATTGAATTTTTAGGCCTGCCAGGTTATAAAAATAATTTTAACAAATTTTTTAGGCCTGGAAAAAATAATAGAAACGACTGGGTTAATTCGATGGAAAACAGTTTTGTTGCTTCAAAGCCTATTAGTTTAAATGGTTACTTAAATATATAGTTCTGCCACCGCAATTTTTAATGACTTCGCTTCACCGGCGTCCCATTCACTCCACCAAATGGGCACAAATTGATGGTTCAATGGAGTACCACCCGCAATTCACTTTCTTCCACAACTCTTCCCTATTTTTGGACTTAAGCCACCAATCATCTTCTTTATTATCCCCCAAAGGTGCTCTATGGGATTAAAGTGATCTAGGTTTGAGCTGCGACTGCAATTTTACAGTATTGGGGGATAGAATTTTTGGAGTTTGGGGACATTTGTTTATAACGAAAGAGGATGTTAACATTAATTGGTCAGTCGTGGGAGCCGACAATTTGGGGTTCTTTCATTTGTTTATAACTCAAGAAGATGTTTATATTAATTGGCGACCCTTGGGCCGATGATTTTGGGTGTGACAAATGCGTAATGTAAATATTTAATATTTATATTTATTTAATATTTATGACGGCATTGATCAGTCCTGGAGTTCATGGAACAGATATAGATATAGACATAAACCAAATCCCAAGAGCAATGACGGAATTGATGCATGACAGAGCCTAAAATCGTCTCATAGCCAACAATTGGCTCATGGCAAAGCTTGCAAAGCTTTAAGGACTATATGGTATGTATGCCAAGGAAGTTCTGAAGAACAGCACGCCGGCCTTCCTAATATTCATTCATCAGTATGAGTGTCGATATATAGCGCTGGCAGACGAGTTAGCCCAGCAAAGGCAGAAGTTCAAGCTGGAGAACAATCTCCAGAAGCAGCACTTGCAGACCCATCCGTTGCATAGGCCCTCAGCCGTCCAGGGTGCTGTGTGCAGGCGATGACAGGAAAGCACGGACGCACCACCGAGGCACCAAAGCAGCTGATCGCTGCGGGAGCGTGCGCAATTCTGCCCAGATCTGGAGGTGCTCTAAACTGAGGCGTGCTGCATTCAACGACTTAGGTTCTGCTGGCCATGCCGCAAAATAGGAGTCAGAACATGTTCTGATCTGTTGAGAGTCGCTGCCTCTCCTTATTAATGGGCTATCTGAAGGTGGAAGAAATGCAACTGTCCGCCACCATTACGCCAGAATTAATGCCACGGTGGATAACTTTGTTACCTTCTAAATTGCATGAAATTGCCTACATAAGTACGCGAGAATGACTTATAATTGAGGGAAGATCGTAAATAAATACTGTAAAAAGAAGCGGACTAAGATGGCTCCCTTGAAATTGAAGTTTAGAAATAGAATTTTTAAAAAGGACCGCTTGTGACCTGCCATTCATATAACAGGAAATCCATATAAGTGATTTACAAACTCAAATGCTTTACCTGCCATTCAAAGAACTGGAAACCCATATAAGTGATTTACGAACTCAAATGCTTTACTATAGTCAGTGTTATTGACGCCTGTTTAAAAAATACTATTAAGCCCCTTATTCAAAAGGTTGGCGATTGTGGATCTTTGTTTAATTAATCCGTGTTTTTTTTTTTTTTTTTTTTTCGCGGAGTCCCACGGCCCACTTACCCGCCCAACCGACCGAGGGGCGCAGCCGTGTATCGTACGGCACGATTCGCGATAAGATAGACGCGAGATAGGAAAATAAAGGTAAAGGTCCGGGGAAAAAAGTAATAGTTAGATCAATCTTGTGCCAATGAAGCAAGTATTAATCGTTTTAGGAGCGGCAGAGAGTCAAGATTTTATATTACAGGAAAAAGTCTATTATAGTCAGAACATAATACTCTGAAAGGCTCATGCAAGGCATAGTTAGATCTACAATGATTTAAAGTTAGGGGAATATAATTTCTGGTTAATCTACTTGACACAGAAAAGTTTAGCCGACTTAACAAGTCGGGGCAGTCAATATCACCATGTATAAGGTTATAAATAAAGATAGTACCAAGCATCGTTCTACGGTTGGCTAGGGATGGTAAATTAATCAAAAGAAGTCTACTAGAATAAGAAGGTAAGATAAGATTTGCATCCCAGTTTAGGCGCCGTAAAGCAAAAAGAAGGAAGTTTTTTTGTACAGATTCAATACGACCAATATGTATTCCGTATTGTGGACTCCAGACGGGAGACCCATACTCCAGAATCGGACGGACTAGCGAAATATTGACCACCTTTTAATAAATCCAAGCACTCCTCTGGCTTTATTAACCATGGACGAAATGTGATTAGAAAATTTTAGTTTGGGGTCCAAGAGAACGCCAAGCTCGTTTACAAGAGTTATTCTATCCAAAGAGCTGCCACTTAACGTGTAAGTCGCGTATATCGGATTGGCCCGATAAAAAGTCATCAGCTTACACTTGGAACCGTTTAAATTTAGTAAATTATCTCGGCACCAGTTTTGAAAATTATCTAGATCGGATTGCAAGTCTAAATGGCAGGAAATGTCCTTATACTGCAGGCACAACTTAACATCATCTGCGTACATAAGTACGCGAGAATGACTTATAATTGAGGGAAGATCATTAATAAATAATGTAAAAAGTAACGGACCCAGATGGCTCCCTTGTGGGACACCGGAGGTAACACGGAGAATTTCAGAAATTGAATTTTTAAAAAGGACCCTTTGTGACCTGCCATTCAGATAACTTGAAATCCATTTAAGCAGATCAACTGGAAAACCTAAAAGGTCAAGTTTTTGAATGAGAAGTAAGTGATTTACAGAGTCAAATGCTTTACTAAAGTCAGTGTATATGACGTCTGTTTGAAAACTACTATTGAAGCCATTTATCACTAATGAAGTGAGCTCTAGAAGGTTTGTGATTGTGGATCTACGTTTAATAAATCCGTGTTGACACGGAGAAATGATTGATCTGCAAAGGTGCTGCAAATGAGGAGTAATAATTTTTTCAAAAAGCTTAGGAATAGCTGACAACTTAGAAATACCTCTGTAGTTACTGGCTTCTAACTTGTTACCTTTTTTGAAAAGAGGAATAACAAATGATTCCTTCCAAATATTTGGGAATTGGGAGGTTTCTATAGATAAGGTAAACAACTTGTGAAGAGGTTTGCACAGGGCCTTAGCGCAATACCTAAGCACGCACCCAGGAATACCATCGGGCCCTGGCGAATAAACAGGTTTAATACGAAGAAGATCCAAAAGAAGAGAGCTTTCTGTTAAAGTGGGACAGAATATGAGGTTTGACTTGGATATGTTGTAAGAATAAGGCTGTGATGAATAATCTAAAGTAGAGTAAGTCGTTTGAAAAAATTGGGCAAATAAATCGGCTATTGCCTGATCTGTGGTTGCCGTCATGTTTTCGAACGATAGCGAGGAAGGAAAGGAATTAGATTTACGCTTGGTGTTAACAAAATTATAAAACTGTTTCGGGTCCTGAGAGAACTGGACCTTACAACGGTTTAAGTAACTGTTATAACACTGAGCATTAAGCACGGTAAATCTTGACCGAGCACTTAAATATCTAGTAAAAACAGATTGAGAACCGGTATTTTTATATTTCCTAAAAAGTCTGGACTTTACATTTCTTAAGTGTTTCAACTCTCTGCTAAACCAAGGTGATTTATTGGAAGTTGACGGATAGTACCACGGAACACAGGAATTAAAAAATGAGTTTATTGCAGTGTAAAAAACATTAACTGCATCGGACATATTAATGCATAGGTAAAGATCAGACCAATTAAAGCCAGAAATAAAATTATTTAGCCTC